>BPLR01013209.1:0-276328 GCA_021605095.1 Caerostris extrusa | reverse complement strand
TAATATTGCATATTTATTTGTGTCACGTCTATTCATTTAAAAATCTTCTAGCTGCATTATTATTATCTTTTAAATTCAGTATTTGTTTATTGTATGCAAAAAAGACCAAATGAGTATTTGAAATAAATTTAAATATAATGTTCAGAATAATATCAATAATTTCACTGGTTGATTAATATCGCATTTGTGCTGTGATAAATCTCATCTGTATTCAGCTTCTTTTGAATCGATTTAGGCAGCTTACTCAGTACATATTAGTTAATTTTTTAAAGTAAACAAGTAGTAGATAGTAAAATTGATGAAATAACTAGACATATTTTTTTAATAAACCAACTTTGTGTTTAGTTTTTTCAGGACACTTTAGGAGCTTTTTATGAAAATAATCCTCACTTACATCTTTCACTTAATGTCTATAGTGAAAAGATGTCAATTACTGGCATCAGGAGTTTTGACCCTGATACTGGGTCAAGTGTCGAGGTTTTTTCAGCCCATACTCTCTAATCTTGGGCCCTAATGGTTGTGGTAAAAAACAGTAAGTTAAAATTTAAAATCAGATACTTAAAAATTTATTATTAATTTGAAATTCTTATTCTCCTTGTGTCATTGTATACAGGTTCTTTTCATTCTGATATAATTTTTAGTGCTCCAAGGCATCAGGTTTTAAGTATGTAATAGTATCATAGTAGAACGAATTTAAAATAAGTCATTCATTAGTGAAAAAAAAAATTTAGAATTTGTTTCGGAAAATTGAACAATTGGAATAAAATATGGACAGAAATTAAAGTTATAAATTATATGCAGAAATTAAAGTAAATTTAAAATGATGATTTAAAAAGCCCCTTATGATTAAAAAAAAATAATAAATAATTTATTTTTTAATTAGTGCTTGTAATATGTAATTAGATGAAAAGATGATACATAATGGGTGACAAAGAAAATTGTGTTTTCATTGATGATAAGAGTACCATATATTTTATTTAGACATTTAAATAAGAGGAAAGTACTGTTAAATTAGGTTCAGAAGAGAATTTTTATTTCAATAAAATAATTACTTTGTAGCATTCTGTAAGGAATATAAATTTTTAGTTGCTTTATCGGTGTAAATGAAAACATGTTCCTTGCTTGATATTCTTCCGTAGCCATTAATAAACATGAAAGATATGTGGTCTATAGTTAAAAGATAGAATAACAAACAGAAACCACTTTAAAACATTTCTCCTGTGAGGAACTGTAGAAATTATTGCAGAATCACAAGTAAATAAGACAATGATTTAAGACATTTGTTAAATGAAAAGAGGGAATTGCAGTTTTATTTAATGCTCTTAAAATTACAAGGGATTTGAATTCTCAATTCTTTTGAAGTAAAAATTTAGGTTAGTTTATTTTCAATAATTTTTATCAAATATTTATTTTAAAATTGCTAGATTATTAATAGGTAAAATCTGTAATCTAGATTATTTATTGGTAAAAAAAAATATATTATTTTGTTGTCATGTGTGTCAAAAATAAAAATGTTATTGATGGGTATTATTTACTTGTTTTAAATTTAAATATGAATTTGCTTTTTTAGAGATGTTCTTATTTTTTTAAAAACCGCTGTTTGTCATTTAGAATCCACTTTGACTCCTCTATAAAAGCACAAATTTTGCTAGTTTTTATTTTTCATTAAACATTCTATATGATTCCCAATATCTGTTTTTATCCTCTCTGTTTCATTTTTGCTTGCTTAACAGTTACAATTTTAAGCATCAGAAATCTGAATATGCCGAAAATACATGGTACTATGATAATTTTATTCTGAAATTATGTTAAGTAGAATACTTTTTAGTCAAGTTTTGAAAAAACAATACAGCAGCAATTATAAAATTTAAATGAATTTTTTAATCACATTCAGTTTGCATGCCATTTCTTTCTTCAAGATAGAAAGAATTTACTTTTATTTAGTAGCAATTTCTTATTCTTGTTATAGTTGTAGCAATTTCATGTTTATAATGATTTCACAGTATAATGGCACACTTTAAAAGAAAACTGTTACAAAGTTTTAAATATTTATTTTGAAATTAATGCCATTTTTTATATTAAGATCTTTATATTTTAATAAAATTATATGATTTTTTCATTCCATCAAATATATATATTTTTTTACCATTTTTTACCTTTTATTATAACTTAGAAACTAATTCTTATCAGTTCATAATTTTCTCAGATATTTTATTTTTTAGCTTTAGATTCATTTGGGCCAATATTATTTATGAAAAATTCTTTTGTGGACTTTTAATTTGTATAATGAAGTTTTGTTTTCAATTTCACATACAGAAAATTAGTAAATATGTTTTAAATGCATTTTTTTTTAAAATGTGTCCAGAATTTAGTATATTATTTTATATTACTTTTTTTATTATTTGCTGTTTTGTTGCAGCACATAGTATAAATCAAAATATATAATGTTTTACATTTTTGTATTTTGTATCATTTTCATTATTTAGACTTTAATTGAATGCCTACGCTATATAACCACAGGAGATCCGCCACCAAATAGCGATAGAGGAGGCTCGTTTGTTCATGATCCCAAAGTGAGTATTTTTATTCTTTAGTATCCTATCTGAAATCAAATTCTAGTTTTTTGTGGGATAAGAAATATGTTTCACATAAATGTGATTTTATACAATTCATGGCTTATGTCTCATTTATTGCATGCTTTATTGTAAGATTTGATTTTCTTCTTTTGGTATATGTACATGCTAACTATGGTGAATATGGCTCAATGTTTCGCATTAACAAATTTAGCTGCTTGTTTTTGTATACATTTCAGACTGGAATTTTTTAGGTTTTGTAATTTTTATAAATAGAATTATGTAAGTATTTTTATAATTAAAAAAGGGCTACTAAGAATGAGATTCTTATGTTAATTTTTACAGATATTTTTAAATGTATAAATTGTGCAGCAATGCAGATTTATATGAATGAAGAAAATTCTGTATGGAATTCTTGATATTTAAAAGTATTTTTTCTCATTTATTAAAATAAAAAAAATCTTTTTTCTTCTCTCTAATGATTAATGTTCATATTTCTCATTCTGCAAATTTAAAAGTTATTGTTTGTTCTTAAGATTTTGAAGTCTTAAAATCTATAAGGAGTCAATAGTAGATCAAGTAGACAATAGTTGCTAAATTGAAATTTGCTGATAATATTCTTCAATATGATTATAGCTTGTAATTAATATTTTTTATCTTGTATATTCCTCATAAAAATTTTTTCATGTTGAGAAATCAAAGCACAGGAATAATTTTATATCTTCATTATCTAATCAATACCTTTTTAAAATAGTTAAACATAATTAACTTTAAAATATTCAATACAATGTTTAAGATAATTTTGAAAAAGATTTTATATGCCTATATCAGATTTATGTCAAATATATTAAATTATTTTTTTTTATATTCTATGTAAATTTATGTATCAATCATCAGAAGCAAGTGTATTTTGCATATTTATCAGTTTAGTCTATTATGCGCTTAATTTTAATAGTATTAATAAGATGCGAATTGTTGTTAACATATAATGGTATGAAAACATGTTAGAAATTGACATTTATAGATTGTGTCATTACATTGAATATCTGTAGTTTGCAGGTGAGACAGAAGTGAAAGCCCAGGTTAGATTACAATTCAAAGATGTATTAGGCAAAAAGATTGTTGTCACAAGATCTCTTATGGTGACACAAACTGTAAGTCATCTCTCTGTCTTTTTTTAAACTGTGATGCAATGCTAAATGTGTAATTATCGGACTTATTATTGTGTTCTACTATTATCACTGTATTGCTACTATTATTCTGACCTATATACTTTGCAGTACTCTGGGTGTGTAGTGTATAAAAATTAGACTATTTAATAAATACCAATATATGAAAAAATAATCCAAAAAATTGTTTTTAACAAAAGCAATAAAAAGTAGCAGAAAATTAAAAGTTGAAAAATCAGTTTAATTATTATATTTTGCACAGTCTTAAATTCAGTTATAGTAAAAATTAAGCTAATAAAGTGTTGACTCTAGATAATTAAAAATAATATAATTATAATACTATTTAACCGGTGGGCTGAAAAATTCGTAGGCTGACACATAGATGACGCTACTAGTATTAAATCCACATGATTTTTAGTTAGCCCTAACCTTCAAAAGACACGTGTATAAATTTGAAAGCTGGTGCACTATTAGTGTGTGAGTTATAGCATTTTTAGTGTTCATCACGTGCAGTCCAGTCGGCTGACTGTCGATTGACTCCGGCGTGAAATGATGGAGCCATGTTTCATCCATTGTCACATATCAACGCAAAAATGCGGGTTTATTACGATTGAACAGCTCCAAACACTGCTTAGAATCATCAATTTGCTGTTGTGTTTGGTCGACAGAGCTCGCGCGGCACCCACTTTGAACAGAGCTTTCGCATATCCAAATATTCATTTACGATATGCCCAACACATTCCTTTGATATCTTTAGGGTCTCAGCTATCTCAATCAACTTCACTTTACGGTTATTAGAAATTATTTTGTGGACTTTTTGATGTTTTCGTCGGTAACAGCCTCTTTGGGGGCGTCCATGGTCCTCAGTGCTCATTTCGCCTCGTTTAAATTTAGCAAACCACTTCTCTACGGTTGATTTTCCTAGTGCAAAGTCCGAATAATGTTTGTCAAGCCAAGCCTTGGGTTCAATAGTATTATTTTTTCACCAAAAAGCAATGCTTTATTAACACAAGAAATTTTTAATATGCTTTTATTAGTTTCACCTGTATGTTTGTTTGCTTGTTTTTATGTAACTGACTCTTTGGGCTCGATTTTGTCCTATTTTAAGCAATCAGATTTAATTTAAACGTTGTAGACTCATCAAGGACCGACGAGAATAAAATATTTTGATAAGTTTATTATCTCATCAGGATTAGGATCGTCAGGATTAGTGATTTTATTTTAACTTATGAAGAGCAATTTAACCCATGTGGAATGAAAGTATTCAGTAAAGACATTCAAACCTACGTGGGACAGCGGCACAACGGATAACGCGCCTGGCTACGGATC
Organism: Caerostris extrusa; assembly: GCA_021605095.1. NCBI lineage: Eukaryota > Metazoa > Arthropoda > Arachnida > Araneae > Araneidae > Caerostris > Caerostris extrusa. The sequence goes on along the minus strand of BPLR01013209.1, from coordinate 271,257 downwards.
AGGAGATTTCCTGTTCGAATCCTGGCAGGCTCGACATATTCGCATTTACCCTTTGTTTTATTCACAATTAAATTATTGTAAGAACTGTAGTTCCAGTCCTCCGTACCGGGACCTCATTTAAAGTAAAAGATAAATTAATAGTTTAAAAAAAACACGCTTTTATAGTTAAACAATCTAAAAAGTAAAAAATAATTGTTAACATAAGAATAAAATTACTGACTAGAAAATTAATGTCACTGTCTAAAAACGTGGTGTTCTCGATATCAATCATTATAATTTTTCACTAGTTTCATTCCAAAATACAGAGTTAGTTTAAAAATGTCATACAAAGCACCCCACTCTTTTAGAACAGTGACATTAATTTTCTCGTCAGTAATTTTATTGTGGTAACAATTATTTTTTACTTTTTTTTTTTTGATTAACTCTAAAAGTTTGTTTTTTAGGTTTTTTTTAAACTATTAATTTATTTCAAACTAACAAAATTTGTTTCACTAAAAATGCTTTAACTCGCATACTAATAGTGCAGCTGTCAAATTTGTACATGTGTCTTTTGAAGGTTAGGGCTAACTAAAAATCAAATGGATTTAATACTAGTAGCGCCATCTATGTGTCAGCCTATGAACTTTTCAGCCCACCTGTTACTTACAATTATATTGATATAAAAAATATTTCAAATAAGTATATATAATATTTATCACAATATTTCAACTAATTACATTGAATCTAATTTAAAAAAATCAAACGATTTAATTCCTTTTAACTTTCCTTTACTTGAAAAATTATCAGTTCATTATTAAAATTATTTAATATTATTATATGTAACATTTTGCAGCATTTAAATATATTGTCATGTTTTATATCATTTAATGAAGGAATGCCAAATAAATCATACCAATATTTAATTTTTTTTTCACTTAAAAATTTATTTTGATTGAATTTGTGCAAATATCTACTAGGCAATTAAAAACCTTGACGGATTAGTAGATAAAATTGTTCCCTTATAAATGATTAGTGAACTTTTTCAACAAATTTATATACACTGGAATCTTTGTGATAAAAGTCCTTGTGAATCAAGTTCCGACTAGTTAAAGGAGGCTCAGATATGCTGCTTACATTTCCTCCTGTAGATATAAGCTTTTCACTAGTCATGCAAATGCTTTATGTAATCTTCTCTTCTATATTTTACCTGCCACTTTAATTTGGGTTAATCAGTTTTGCTTCTGATTGGTGTGGTTGGTCATAATCTGAGTAGAGAAAGAAAATGTTTTCCTGGGATATTAAGGTAATCAACCACATTCAGAGCCAAATTTTCAAATAATGTTTTTATGTGAATTTTATGGTGCTGTCAAAGTAGGCTATGAAACATTTACAAAGGAATTAAAATATATACATGTATATATTTTTTAATTTTGAAAAATTGACAAAAAATAGTAATTTTTTACTTTGCGGAAATAGTTGTGAAATGTTTTTCATATTGTTTTAGTCAGATTTATTCTTTTGATTCAATGCATACATCATTGAATCAAAAGATTGTGACATTATAAAATATAGCTGAGTTACAGTCAATCATTGTTTTTAACAAAAATTCAAATAACTCATCTCTAAATGAACCATTCTAATGAATCTTTATTTGAAACCTTTTGGGTCAGTCCATACATAATATCATTAAACAATATAATTAAAATTTCATTCGATTCTAAATATTATTATAACACTTACGACCGTTTTGTATGGCGCTGTATCAAAAATTAGTTCTTCAGAAAATTATTTGAAAGTTTTAAATGGATGCATTCAGTATCATAATAGCTTGTGGTTAAACAGCGGTGTCTCTACTTCTAATGTATTTAGAAACAAACTTAAAACTGTTTTTAATAGCTAAATATGTGATTTTTAAGATAAAACATTTAATAAAATTTCAGATTTTTTTTCCCCTTTGAAATTTGTAAATAGAACCTAGTAGGTTACTTTAAAATAAATAAAGGGATAAAATGTAATGAAGGAAATTTAAAATTCAAATGCTAAAAAAAAGTTTATTTTGCATGTGTAAGACATAGCAGTATTAGATCTTGCCATTTGCTATGTAGAATAACTCAAGGAGCAAGTAACTCAATTTTTTTTTTTTTTCTGTGTATTCTATTTTGAAAAACTAGTGAGACAACTCTGCAAGGTACAGAATTACTATGAAATCGAACAACTATAGCCTTTTTAGATCAACTCAAGCAAATATGATGTTATTTGAGATAAATTTCATATATAATTCTGTGTACTTATAGTACCTTTCTGTGTACTTTTTCAATAAATTTGATTTTGACTTTGATATTTGAATATTTTTGGATGCATTCATCCTATGATTTGTGGATCCCCATAATATGAAATTTCAGTAATCTGAGTTACAAACAATTAAATTAGATTGTGGATACTCAACAGTTTCAAACAAGAGTATTATATGAATAAACTCAAAAATTGATATTTCATATGCTAATTTTTTCCCTTTTATTTGCTGTTTATTATCTCTTCTTGTTGAGATAAAATTTTGCTAGTCTGTCATATATTGCATAAACTATATTTTAATATGTCACTTCTTCTTCATGACTTTTCATATAAGTTATAATAACATTGATGAATACTAAAAACATTGCATGCAGTACAGACATTAGGAACAAAACAAAAAGTTTTTGAGTGATTAAAATTTCCCAAATTATTTTGCATCATCATTAAAGATTAAATTTATAAGTTTCATTAACAAAAGGAAAAAAAAAAAAAAAGTCTTAATATGTTTATTTAAATTAATTTTTGATACATTTAAAAGAAATTTTGGGTAGTTGCCTCATTGTCATGATGAAATAATATCTACTCACACAAACATTTTTTGCTAAAGTTTTGTTAATTCAGCATCTGCATATGCACAGCAATTACTGAAAATATTTATTGTTTTTATTGTAGAGGCCTTTTATTTTAATAAAATTTAATGCAATTAAAAAAATTATTTAATAAATTTTGCCTTTTGTTTCAGTTAATTTTTTTTATAATTATAAAAAAAATTGTTTTAAAAATTAATAATTAGATAACAATTAACAAATTTAATAAATTTTGTTTTAAAAATGTAGGAAAAATAAATTTATATTAGTTTTAATGAATTGACTACTTTTAATAATTATAAAAATAAAATACTGTACTTTTAGTTTTAATTATAAAATTAAATTTTTAGTAAATAAATTTGGAGAGAAGCAGTAAAAATAAGCTTCTTTCTGCTTATATATTAAAAAATAAATAAATATAGATAAAACAATGAGCAATATGATAGGATTCAATTGTATCACTATCTTACTATGTAAAAACGAAATTTTAATGATTTTTCACTAAACATTTAAAACATTCTATTTTGTTTTTTTCCTCGTGCTCAGAATCAGCCCTGTAAATCAGATATATTTATAAATAGTATATTTCTTATGTATGTATTTCTGTTGATTTTTAATCTTTCTATATATTTTTCAGGCAAAAAAATTAACTTTAAAAACTCTTGAAGGTACTATAAAACGCTATGGACTAAATGGTGAAGTAAGTATACATTTAATTAAGCTTGGCATTGCAATAAATGAAAAGCTAAGTGTTGTTTTATTGTCTTATTTTGCATACTTGAACTTGTCATACATGGAGGGTCATCTGAGACCTAAAATAGATATCCCAAACAGAGATAAAGAGTCTCCCCCCAACAAAATATATAAATAGAGATCCAAACCAGAAAATACTATCTGAAGTTAGTTAAAGGAAATCCATCAGGCACATTTTAAATATTACATTATTATAATTTACTCAAATATGATTTCACTTTGTTTTACACTTTGTGCCTTAATGCGCTTTGTCATCTCCTGAGATCCAAACTTCTTTTGGGGTCATTGGAATCAGTTTAGTAATTTTTCTTCAATATTTTGTGATCTAGCTGCTGTCTCTTTGAAAATCATTCATTGTACATCTTTCAAGCAATTTCTCTATTTTTCTCGCAATCCGATACATAAAATGAATATTGGAATGTTTCAAATTTGTATAACAATAAATGCTGCATGAAGGATCAACATCAGTGGATCTGTTGTGATCTCAAGTGCTATCTAAAGCACTATTTAGATAGTTCATCTTTCTACTCATGCACTCTTCACTTGAATCAAAAATTGTAATTGTGAAATTTCTGCTCATTAGAATTTTAATAAAATTTGAAAAAACATAAATCAAAACAGTGTTTCACAAATTAGACTGAAAAGAAAAAAACAAGATGTTTATATTTTGTCTTTGAAATACCATAAAGGAAATATACCAATCAACATAGTATCTAAATTCAATGTGTGATAAGCTTTAATATGGAATGTTTTTGCAAACAGGTATACAGACACAGTAGTCATCTGCCATGCTCAAAATTATTGTATTTACTAACTCAATTACCAAACTCATCCTGAGGACCTAAGCCCATTAAACTGTCAAGGAAGGCCCTACAGCCTGAAAGGTTTTAAGGAGGCTGGTTGAGTGCAGCAGTCATACATTTCCCTAGAGCATGCACTTCAAATTTTTCTGGTTTTTTTTTATACAAACAGAATAACTAATTTAAAAGAAATTTGGTGTAGAAATAAAAAAATATCTGTTTTACTGTTCATGAGTTATTAATATTCATAAAAATTTGTCCATAATATTTTATGATTCGGAAATAACAGTATTATTTTTTTTTTTTTTAAATACATTTAGTAATTTTGTTGAAAGATAGCATATAATTTAAACTCTTGTTTGTGAAAGATGCAACACAATGATGGAATGTGGTTGAGCTGAAATTTTCAGCAAATGCAAATTATAATGTGTTAAGCAAATGTAAGAATCGCCATGCATTCGTGAGTTGAGCAGCGTCTTCTGAACTCTGTCGAAACCATATAAATAGAGGGCTAAAGCGGGGCATTGAAAATAGTCTATGGTTTTCTAATAGTGGTAAAAGTTAGGCGAGATGTATCTATGTATCTTTCATGAAAGGGGGCAACATTTCACTAACTTATGGATTTTGAACGAGAGAATTATCGGTCTTTGAGCAGGAGGATTTTCCTATTGTGTAATATTAGTTTGTGTGCAGCCATTTGGAAGCAGTGGACCGATAAGAACGGGACAATGCGTAAATCCATGAGTGGACTCTGAAAGATAGCATCAATGCGAAATGATAGACGCTTGGCACTGACAGACCGTACAGCTGCATCTTCACATTTGGCAGCACGTGGATCCATTACTACAAGTGTATTACTGTCTGCTGCACTGTGGACTGCATGCAAGAATTCCTTTATACAGCATTCCCTTGATGCAAAACCATAGACTCCTGAGGATACAATGGACTCTCGTGAACATAGAGGTTGATGTGAAGATTGGCAACAAGGGGTTTTATCCTGACGAATCCGTTTTGCTGATACCCTGATGGCCGCTTTCGTTTTAAACTATTCTGGGGAACCTTGCCTTCCGAATGCATTGTCGAATGTCATAGTGGATGAACATCCAGTGTTATGATCTGGAGTGTGATTGTATATCATGGACGATCTCAATTGCCACGAATTGTGGGAAATCTTAATAGCAACAGGTACATCATTGAAGCTCTTTAGCCGAAGTTGTTCCTTTACTTCAAGGCATTCCTGGAGTATCTTTTTTAACAAGATAATTCTCACCCATATGTTGCAAGAAAAGATTTCTTTTCAGCAGAACTCATACTACTTTTTTTCCTTGACCTTTTTTGCCGGATATATCGCCTATTGAACATGTGTAGGATTTTGTTGGTAGGTGTCTCTCACGTGATCCTCGTCCTATACCTTCTGCGGGTGAACTATGGGTATACAAACAACTTGGAACATTTTTCCCTCAGCAGACATTCAAAATCTATTTGATTTCCATGTCATATAGCAGCACTTATTTCAACATGCTGTGGCTACACTGAATACTGATTTTTGGACATTTAATATACTGTTTTGGCTTTGAAAATTTAATTAGTTATTTACACCAATACAAGTCGTTTGTGTATTGAATTTCGTTTAATTCTGATGATGCCTTCACAGTGTTGCAATTTTTACAAAGACTAGTATATTATTCTGCTTATTTTAAGTATTGTTTATTAACTATGTATATACTTGTATTTTTGCATTACAACTATTATTTTATATACTTGTATGATTTAGGAAGATTATTTTTTTTAGTCAATTTTTATGTTTAAGAAAGTTTGATGTAATTTGTTTTATAATAAAATGATTGCGTAATGTTTAAATAAATTATAAAAACTCTTTTTTTATAAGATTTTTTTTTTTAATTGATTGAGATTATGATACTATTATTAAATTTATTTATTTTTTAAATATCTTTTTTAGACAACTGAAATGAGTAGCAAATGTGCAGAAATTGATGCAGAGGTTTGTGATTGCATTCTTTAATAGATAAAATAGTTTTTAGATAAATTTAAACTATGAAATATAATGTTTATTTTTTATGTTTATTACTTCACAATGCATTTTCATTTAATGTTTTGACATTAAATTTATAAAATATAGCGTTTAATTATAATTTCATCGATATATAGAAATTACTTTCTAAAAACTTATGTAAGCATTTGACATTTTAATAATATTTATATTATTACAATAAATTAAATTCATTTTTGATTCAACATTTTAGCTTTTTATTAAAAATCTTTTGTATCATCAAATACTAAAGTTATTAATAAAAAAAAAAAGTAGCTAATTATTTTATGTAGGTATAAATATAGAATTTGTAAGGAGAATTTTATTTGATATTGCTGAAGTGCATGAAAAATCATTGAATTATTATCTTATATTAATTCTAATTGTTTTGTACATATTTTTTCATTCAAATTTTTGTGTGTTTTAATGATAATTTAAATAAATGTCATGCTTATATTTTCTTTCAACAATTTTCCAGTTATTAAATAAGGTATACAAATAAATTCAGATTTAAATCTTAACACATGAAAGTTTCAGTCATAATTTTCTTCTTTATTTATCTCCTGTTTTATTCTTTCTCATCACTGTATTTTTTTAGACAAATAAAAGAATTTTATTAATTAATTAAATGATAAAATAAAGTAAAAAATAAATGGTTTTATGTGTTTTTTACAGATGATAGGATTTCTTGAGTTTCTAAGGCAATTTTGAATCATGTCATCTTCTGCCATCAGGAAGAATCAAATTGGTGAGAATACAGTTTATTCAAAGCTACTTTTCTGATTTTTAAATAGTTAATTCATGATTCAATTTTTAGAAATCAAGAAAAAAACATTAAAAAAAAATTTTTTTTTTTTTTACTGGGTCCAATTGAATAACCTTTCTTTGTTTTCCTAAAATATATAAGTTACAAATTATCAGTTTGTATAATTAGCTTTTCTATAATGATATTCAACTATGTTGTCTTATTATTAATTTTTAAATACAAATAACTATTAAATTAATAGTTATTTGTATTAAAAAAGTTTAAATGGGTTACTCAGTAAAGTGTGTTTAGTGGGGAAAAAAAAATGGATGTGCCTTTTCAATTTTTCTAAATATCCTTATTATTCCTCTTTTTAAAAATTTATTTACTAAAAATGGTGTCACTCATTGGATGCTAAACTTTTGAAATTTGGAACTTAATGACATTCTGAAGTATGGAAATTTATTCTGTTTCTTCAATTAAATATTAAAATTCAAAATGATTATTAATTCAAGAATTCCTATTTGGTTGATTTTATGATTAAGTTGCTTTAGATTCTATAGCACTAAATTATAAAAAAAATGTTAAATGATTTACTAAAATAAATAAAATATAAAATATATTCATTATAAAGTGATGATTAAAAAAAAACATTTTTTTTTTTTCCATTTGTTTTTGGTATATGAAATAAATGTCCTTTTACCCATTCATTTATCTTGAAATAATAATAATAATTTTATTAATTAAAAATATTGTTGTATACAAAATGTTTGTCAATAACAGCAAATTATAATTGTTCTTTAAAATAAGAATGCAAATGTGGAAAAAAAACAAATCATTAGGCTTCCCAGATGACATTTCACAATCTAATAAAACATCTATACATAAAAGTAAATACTTAACCTACTTTAAACTGTAGAAAATACCATAAGCTGATGTTTTATCTACAGTTATGGTGATTTAGTTCAAAAGTAGTGGTTTAATATTGAAATATTGTTTTTGTGTTTAGTGGGCATAATTACATTTTACAGTAAGGGAATAAAAATATATCATAAGTGGTATACATTCACTAGTAAGAAAACTAGCATATATTTTTTTTTATCTTTTTTTTTTTTTTTTTTTTTCACAAAATTACATCGAGAAACATAAAACTTACTTTAAAGATAAAAAGAAAAATATATCTTTAAAGTAAATGAAGGAAATAATACAGTGTAGAATCATGAGAAAAGTTTTATATATTGATATGGTATAAATAAGTGACCTAAATTAGTGGAAGCCAATTGAAAAACTCTCTCTTAATAAGAGACATAACTTCCTCTAATTGCAATGCTTGTGTGTCACCTTTTTTTCTCCATATACAACACCAAATGATAAAACATTTCTTGATCTAAGAGTACACATTCTGTAATGATTATTTCTTTCAGTTGTTGAATGTTTACTTTGCATATGTTTGTGCCTCAAGGTATCACCTTAAAGTATCCCACACATGTTCTATGAGATTTAACTCAAGGAAAAATACTGTCCAATTTATTCAAGGTTTCCCTCATTTTCTGTTAGTTCCTACACAACACAAGCCACTGTGGTTTGGCAATTTCATAAAAATGTAATTCAACACCAATGGCTTCTAAGGACTAATGCACATAATGATAGTTTTTGACAATAGTAGTTTTTGTTGGTTTGTCCTTTCAAAAATATGGAGCTTTATGTTGTGATTCACATTGTGCCTGTGTCGGTGAATAATCTGAATCCCCATAATACTCTCTTGCCTTGATATTGTTGGGATGAAAGTGTTTCTACCTCTCCGTATCAGCTAGTGTCCAGAATGTAACACTGAAATGACTCATTTTTAAGCAGAAATGGCTTATTATTGAAACAGCATTAACAGAACGTAACCTATCATTATTCTTTACAGTAATCTGAATGGTGCCCTTGATGGGTGGCTATCAAGATGTTCTGGATGGAAAGTATTTGAGCCCAGTAAATTGGGATATTTGATGTTCTTTTGCCATGCTCAGCTGCTAAAATGTTGGCTTTTGATTGTTATCAGTTTCTTTTCCATTTGCAAAAATGATGCACTGATGTTCCATATTGTTTTTTTGTTTTGTTTTTTTCTTAACAACTGCTATCAATTTTTCTTCTAACTATACCAATGTTTTGTAAATTTTTCCAAATTCGGGGAAATCGCACTGTGGTTGATATAAACTCTTAAGTTGCACTCATTACATTATCGCTTCTCAAGCCTTCTAATCATTCTGTCATGTGTCAGGTCATATAGATGATTGCTTTTAGTTAAGTTGCATGTAGAATATAACTTAAGCAAAAAATTTCATTTGCTGTTTTTTAAAACCAACCAACCAATACCAACTGTGTTTTTGCTGTAACTGTGCAAGAAATCACTTAGAAATTACGAAATTCAGAATATGGAGACAGTATTTCATTCTTAAAGGATGAAGAAAGCATACTAACAAAAAAAAAATGAACAGAATATATACAGTATGAAATGAAAAAGAAACTTTATCAAAAAAGTAGCATTGATACAAATGTTACCCCAAAGGAAGAAGAAACCAGTGTCTCTTAGCAAGGTATATCTGATCTGCAATAGTTGTTTGGCATCATCTCTTCGTAGTCAGCACCAAGTTATCCAATAATTGTTGATGTAAGAGTGTCCTTTCTAAACAGCATCTTTTAGTTATGGGTGTTTTCTAATGGAAATAATTGCACTGAAAGGTGTCCCCAAAACATCTTGCACATGTTTGTTTACATTATTTACAAAAGTTACGTAGTTTGAAATGCAATTAAAGTTGGTGTAAAAAATATTGAAAAAATAATTCTGTTTTCGATAATCTGTTATTTTTCAGTAAATTCAAGCATAAAATGATCTTCAATTGAAACCAGTTTGTTTATTCATTAAGTAAAATACATTAAAAATTTTTAATGGCTCAAAGTTTAGAAATTGCTTATTGAATGGATCATCTATGACTTATTGTTCTTTTATTTAATACATTTCATAAAATTGTGAGAATGTTTGATGTTTTAATTAACGCTTTCATTATGGCATTGCTTTATATTCGAGGCAAAAATCATCTTTTAAATAGAAAAAACTTGATGCTGTGAGTTCTTCGAACTAAATCACGCTCTTTTGCTATATCCAGGAATAAATCTTGAGATAACTTTAGGGAAAGTAAAAGAGAAAACTTGGATTCTAGGAATCGTGCACCCCTAATTTACATGAAATAAAGGATCTTAAAAATAACGAAATCCATAGAATCAATTATAAACTGCCGCAATTTTTAAAAAATGCAGCTTTAATAATAGTTGAATTTATTTATAAAAATATTGTGAACATTTGATAAGATAATGAGAAGATGCTAGAGGATTGGTACTAAAGCATTATCTATCTTAATTACAAAAAGGAGACGTCATTGTTTGTGTAAACTAAAGGGACCAGATTAATTTGTTTTCTGTAAAGGTTTCCTCAATTTACTTTATGTGAGACTCAATGTGATTATATATGAATTTCACAAGGGGAAGATCTGCTATTGTTTTGACGTGGAGAAATCTTGGGAACTTGGTATTGACTTGTATTTTTTGTTTACCTACTATAAAATATAACTATATGATTCTGTAATTCATTATGAATTATTTAAGACCATAATTTATTTTAATATTTCCATTACGTTGATTAGATTGATAAAGATGTAATAATGTTTGTGAAGTTCTAATTGAGGGTCATTTTTTAAATGGTTTTCTTGTCAAAAATAGAGTTGGGCTACATGATGCCTTCTCATATCTCTTATTAAAAATTTCTTGAAAAGATCATTAGAAATTCTGGAACTAACATTAGAAGTAGTATTTTTAAGAAATCGGTTCAGATGCTGGTGTTTGTTGATAGAATGGCGGTAATAGTGGTTGGGATCATAAAATATCTGAGAAAAGCTATTGAGAGAAAGATTGAGGTGATAGCTGTATGATCAACAGAGATAAAAACAAGATAAATATTTGTCCTTAGAAATATCAATCTGATCCTATTTATCATGATATATATTATCGTGTGCCCCCTAGGGGGCGGGTCGAGTTAAAAGTTAACTATTATCATGATATATGATAGATAATGGATTTGAAATAGTTTCAGATTTTACTTTTCGAAAACCTGAATTTAATATAAAATGAAATTCTACCTGAAATTAAGAATCATAAAGTTGCTGCTAAAATCACTTCTATGGATTGAGAAATATATTAAAATATCATTATATAATACACTAAAATATATTCATCATTACAAATATATTATTGTACAAAATCCTTATTCACCATACTCCAACTTCAAGACTTGGACCCTGACCATGAACAAAGAAAAGATTTCAGGCACCTTTAAAGTCATGGTTTTGAGAAGTATTTTTGAAGGAATAAAAGAAAAAAAACCATTTAGCATGGACAGGATTGCATCAAGTTATTTGAATCTTCAAAGAGCTGGATGTTTATGTTATTAAAAATTTGTATGCATTTTAAATTATAAAAAATATAAATTATATTTTATGTTTAAAAATTTAGGATTAAAACGCGATGTAATTTTTATTGCTATACATAATTTACTGTAGCAAAAACAATAAGATATAATGATAATTGAGTACTCTTTGATTATGATTAGGGCATTTTATTTCACATTGTAAGTTGGAAAATCAGCAATTAAAAAAAAAAAATTGAAAAGTATTGAATCAATTCACAAACATATTATTATTCTTACTTTAGTTAAAAATCATTTTCAGGCCTCTCAGTGAAGGCAAAGCTTTGAAGCAGAGATTTGATGAGATTTTTGCTGCCACACGTTACATAAAGGCTTTGGAAGAAATCCGAAAAAAGAAGAATGAGATGGTAATACTTTAAAGTATTGCTTGTATTTTCTGCATATCTCAAACTGGTTTTTTTATATTTCATTTCTGCATGTATGTAACTGATTCCATAGTAGTTTTACTTATAAAAGCAGAGATTTGATGTAAAAGTTAACAGAAAGACAGAATTTAAGCTTGTTGAAATATTGGCAATCAAAGGCAATAAAGTTATTCAAAACCTCTTTATTATTGCTCAATTCTATCTTAATTACCTACCATTGATCATTAAAAGAAGCCTTCTTTTATAATGATCTGAAAAAATTAATGTAATTCTGATATTTTGTTATTCTTAATAAAAGTTAATAGAGAATTCTACAAGTATTATCAAATTTGCTTTATCTTAACATTGTTGCAAATATTTTATTATATCTTCAATAAAAAAAAAAATTTTTTTATTATAAATTTTGTTTTAAATTTAAAAAAATATTAATATAATTGCTGAGATATTTGTAAAACAATTATATAATATTTTTTATAATACATAATATTAAGTGAATACTGTTTATTATTTAGACTAGTGAAATTAAAGTTTATCAAACACAAGTGGATTCTTTGGTGAACAGCAAAAACGAAAAGCAGAAGAGGTATTTTGTGTTTGAATTGAATTTTTCTTGTAATACTCTTTCATATATTTATAGCTATATATTATAGTGGTGAAACTTTCAATTTCAGTTACTGATAACATATAAAATAAACTAAGTATTACATAGTAAATAAGTATCTAGAATGTATTGAAATTATTAATAATTTTTAATTTTGTTAATTCATGAATTATATTTAATTATATTAGACTACTGTAATTTCCTACCTCTAATATGTAGTCCTAATTTTTAGCAATTTGAAAGAAAAAAATGCAAACTATTTTATGTAATATGAGGACAATTCCTGACAGTTTATTTTTGTTAACATACAATGTATCAATAAAAGTTCACATTTTGTTAGAAGCATGGTAATAAGATAAGAGGATTAAGATAAAAACAAAAAATGCATATTTACCTGATATATTCCATAAAAAATAAAGCAGTTAAAAGTAAAATAATTAAAAAGCTTAATCTAAGAATGGAAGAATTAATTCAATGAAATGAAAAAAAATTTTGAATTTTTCCTGTCAGTTTATAATTTTCATATTTCTTTAAATGTGAAAATCTTCAGCAATGTCACTATCAGTTACTGATTTTGGCATGTGTTTTGCTTTTTTATCTTTATCCCGATTTAGCATGTATAATGGTTTTTATTTTCTCGCTCATAATTTTGTATATCACACTTCAAAACATTCCTCCTTTTACTGAAGCATGTCTTCTATTAACCACTTCTTTAATTTTTTTTTAAATTTAAACAGTATAAACTATTTTTGCAAAAAGTTATCTTAGTTGATGCTTACGTAAGAATTAATTTCTACACATATTTGAAAAAAAAAGTTTGGATGCAGGATATTGCAATTTTGCATCAAGCAATTTAACGTTCTTTTTTGTTTGGTTTTTAAAAATCTAATCTAATGCCAAGTACACTTTGTATTAGTAGATGTAATTCTCTAGGTTTTAATTTGGTTAACCTATATTAAGTCTGATGTGGAGAAGGAGAATGAAAAACCAACATCATCTAGTTACAATGTTCGGCTGATTGTGACGGGCACATACATGTGGTGAAGTGTTTTAAAACGATAAACAAACAGATTGGCTTTCAATACCATGAAACCAATTATGTTATTTTATAACTAATTTTTAAATAATTTTTAATGTTACATTAAAGAGGTCTTCCTTTTAAGTAACACACACTATTATGTAACGTTTCATTTATTTACTGCTTAATTGAATTTCTGTTTTAAAAAGCTTCAAAAATTTACAAATTGAAAATTTTGGAAATTTTTAAATGAGCATTCTTTTTATTTCATAGAAATGATAAAATTTCATTTCCTAATTAAAAAAAAAATTTATTTAGAAATTTGCTAGTGCTAGAATAATCAAACTTCTACAAATAATTTATTTTATTTAAAAAATACTAAATATCTTCTAATGCACCTGATAGCCATTTTATTCTTAATTTAGACAAATAGTTAAAATTATGAATTAAGTGATAATTATTGAATTAAAGTTGAAATTATTTGCATGAAATGAAAACAAAACTGTTTTCTTTGTTTATTTAATATTAGTAAATATCTGTATTTAAATATAAAAATGCAAGAGAATTTTGAATTAAATGTAAAATTTTTTTAGTAAAAATACTGTTTTTTGTATTTTCATACTATTTTATTTACAATTTGAAGTTCTTTTATGATAGTTTTCTAGTTTTTTCTTAATTGATCATTCATATAATAAAACCCTACTTGTATTTAGGCCTTAGAAATTTATTTGAATATTTTTAAGTTATTCCCTTTTAAAAATTTACTAATACATAATCTACATGTACTGCAATATAAATGTACTTCCTATTTTATTAAAACACAGAAAACTTATTTCTAGTTTTAGAACATTGTCCCTGTAAAATCTTTATTTTGAAAATATATTATATTTTATAATCATTATTTTGGTATATGCTTTATTTAAATATATCTGTCTTTGTATTTCTCACAAGTTTGTTAACATATATATTTGTAAATATAGTAACATATTTTATGGAAGTGATAACAATTTTAACAAAGAGGATACTTTGAGAAATATGATGATGATGGCTATAGTTATTTACAAGATGAAATTTTGAAGACAATAACAAACTAGAAAGGGATGAGGATAGTGAAATATTACCAATATTTCAAAAACGCACCAGACACTTATCAAGCTGTTCTGATTCTAGTGAAGAATTTTCAGGGAAATGGATTTGGGGGAGGGGGAGAAAATCTTGCTGATGTAAAAAATTTTGTGATGATATGATATCTGGGATCAATTCTATGTGTCTGCATAAAGTGGGTGATAATTGTAAAGCTTTAGATGTATTGAAAAAGTCCTGCATGAAAACTTTTGGGATATTATAATAGAAGAAGTTGTTTAAAAAGTTTAAGTTTATTACTATGTATATCATAACATATCATTAAAATAAATTAATTCTCACACAAATTCTACTGCCTTTATATATTATTTTATGCGCATAAGCAATTAAATCCATTCCAAACTTAAAATTTTTTTTCGAATAAATTTGTATCCAACAGGTTGAAACATTAGCAAAGAAAAGCAAAATGAGGAATACTACAAAATAATTGAAGTTAGGAAATTGGAATTGGTTAACTTAGATGTTGCATTGTTACTAATAATTCTAGACAATGTGATCATACCTAAACATATATTTGTTTAAAATATTATTACATCTTTTTAATAAATTTTTTTATTGAATGATAAAAAAATTCAAAAGATTTTTCCTAGCATATTATTAAGCTTACGACCTTTTATTAAAAAACATTTTAAAAATAGACAGAGTTTACCCACTTGCATATTAAAAAAAGTTGATTTTAAGTTAAAAACCAAGCTTTTAATTTATTGCCATAAATGAAAATAAAAAAAAGTTTTTTGTTAAAAAGATTCTATAAAAATTTTGTTCTTTCATTTATAAATCTTTATTTGAATTATTTTATTTTCAGTTTCATAGAGAATTGGAATCTAATGAATCACGTCTTTCAGCATGTAGAGACATAATTCAAGAACTGGAGAGAAAACTGAAGCCCATATCTGTAAGACTTATTTATTAAAATATTTTATTTATGCAAATGTATGGAAATTATATGTTGAATTTATCTATTTTAGACTTAATATATTTTTTATCTTTATAAAAATTTTAAAAAATAAAGCTTTCATTCTATTATACAATTCTGACTGATTCCTGAATAGTAAATTGATAGTATTCAAAACTTTGATTAGATTTAACATTTTAATGGGCCATTTAGTATTATTAAGCTGAAACTACATTTATAAAAAAATTTCTTGTAAATATATATAGTAGTCCCAATATTTCAAATTTCAGTAAATCACATTCTACTTAATCTGATGAAGTAGAGAGTACATTTTTTTTCGCATGTACCCAATACTTTCATAGGCAATGTATGTTTTTAAAACTTTTGCCTTTTTTTTCTTCTGGCACCTTTGCTTATGCTAGTTGATTTTGCTCATGAAGAATATGACTAATATTGACATGTGAAAAGTGACTTTCTGTATTCTAAAAATAGAAGTTTGTCAAAATACTTTTAAGTGGATAAACAAAATGTTTTTTTCTTTAAATGTTAAGATACAGCTTCAAAATGTTTAAATGAGGTAAATCTGATAAAATTGAAATGTTGTGGATTATAAGTTTAGTACTCAAGGATTGCTTTTTTAAAAGGAATATAATGCTCTGAATTGATTACAAAGCTGAATATATCTCTGTATTTGGTTTTAATAAAGAAAATTTATCTGGTACCAATTGATTTCACAGATAGAAAGAAATGATATGGAGTTCATCTGGTTCCAGGAGAAATTTTCTGTGGGCTTTAAAGCTGAAAATGCACACTGTACTGAATTAAGGCATTTAATATTGAAGAGAAATATCAGTGATTCTAAACTTACTGAATACCTACCTAGTCTGCTAAAAAAAAAAAAACCCAATATACCTTCATGTTAATAAGGGGCCGAGTGGCTAGCGCCTGGCGCCGGTACCACAGTTATCAGGTTCAAATCCGGCGTTGCCATGGGTGTTTGTAGTGGTTCGGAATCCACCTTAAACCGTAGGTCCCGGTCCTAATAGGATCGTAGAGCATTGCGGGGGCATTGTTGCTCCGCGTCCGTGGCTTATCTTCAAGTTACATGCTTCCCTGGGTAGTGCAAAGTGAGTAATGTCGGTGCAGCCCTTACGGCATAAAAAGATCACGGTCTATTTGCCAGCTGCATTAGGAAAAAAAAACTTTCATGTAAATAGTTTCTGTTAAAACATTACAGTAAATGAAAATCTAATATCATTTATATTAAAACATTCACAGTGCCTTCTAGTTAGGAAATAAGGAGTTTGAATGAATAAAAATGTTTTTAAACAATTTTTTCCCAATCAAAATACATTAAAAGGTGAAAAGCATTTAAAAAAAAGAATCTTCCTTACAAAGAAATTCTCTGATTGATAATTCTGTTACATCAAAAACTAGATTTAAGCGATGAAATTATTAAAATCATGTTTTTTCTGCTGAACTAAAATAATATTATTTTAAATCAATAAATTAATATAATTAGATAATAGATCAATAGATTATAATAGGTAATAAATCAATAGATTATAGCAATTATTTTAAAATACAAAACTACTTGTACTTGAATGGAAGAAGAGATTAATTAAATTAATTTCTTCAGAACAAATTTTTAAAAATTGATATAAAATGGATGTTATCTGTTAAATTGATAAATTATGGGAAAAAATTAAATCAGAAATAATAATTATAGGATTAATATCTTACTGAGTACTGTCTATACTTATTCAACAAATTTTGTATCTTAGAAGATAAAACTTAGAAAATTCAAACTGAATCAGTGTAAAATTTGCAATTTGTATCAATTTGAAATTGTTGTAATTGATATCACGTTTGTTTCTTAAATTAGTGGTTATAGTGTATTCCATCTATTGGAATCAACCTCTGTCTGGCTGACCTTCAATTTTTTCATATTGCCTCTGGCTCTGAATCGAGACACCATTTCAGTTTAGAATTGGTTTCATTTTCAAGTTTCTGCTACCTCTATTACTTTACCATTTTAATTTAATTTTAATTAAGTGAGTAAATAACTAATGGCTTTTAATTCACTAATTTATGGCTTTTGTGCATTGTAATGTATCTAAATATTGAAGAAAATTTCTATAACAATTATAATCTCTATACTTTGAATTCAATTTCACAAATATATTAGATGTAAATGTCATTCAATAAAATGTTTTTTTTTTTTTTTAAGTATTTGAATCAAAATAAAAATATTTTTGATAATTTTTTAAATTTTGATGACATTAAAAATGAAATTGCCTCTTTAGGAAAAATAATAGAGATTAGAAGTAAGCAAGATAAGATTGGAAATTTACAGGGTCAACTTGGTATGTATTGATGAATGTTTTAAGATTTAATGATAATTTATTTAAATTTTCAAAAAAATTGTTTTGTTTAAAAGTATTATTTAAAAAAGCATTTTTACAAGCTACTAAATTTATGTTAATTAGAAATTGTATCAATACAAAAAAAAAAATAAAAAAAATCATAAAATGTATTGTGACCCATTCTTTAGATCTTTCTTTTTCATTTTATTTCTTTTATATATGTCTTAAATATTTTATTTTAGAGATCCATTAATGGAAGATATTTTAAATTACGTGTAATTAAATTGTCTTATATTTACTATTATATAAATGAATGATTGTGATATTGCATCGTGATATTATGCACACATCTTATAATAACTTTCTGAAATTCCAAATTTTTTTTCCTTAAGAATTGAATTCCTCTTTTCCCACTAGATAAAAGTTTAGAGCTTATAAAGAAATATGAAAAAGATGAAAAAGATTTAAGGAAGTCTATTGGTGATGGTTTGTTTGAAGGTTCCAAGGAAGATCTGGAGGAGGAGATGCGCAATTTCAATGTTTTTGTATCTCAGAAAAAAAAGAAGCTGGAAAAGGTTAATTCACATTAAAAATATATATGATTCACATGAATAGATGATTAATTTATGAAGAAATAAACATTTTATTAAAAATAACTTAACTTTTTTTCTTGTGAATACAAATTCATAAATGCAAAATTTATTACAATATTTATGCAGAAAAAAAAAAAAGTGCTAAATATCCATGCTATATTAAATTCTTCAATAGCACTTCTTGAAGTGTATTTTTGATGTTAAGTTTTTGCAATTTGTATGATAACCAAAGTAATATTTTTGCTTAAATATGTAATAAAATTAATATAATTATTGAGTAAAAAAATATCTAATTTAAAGGCTTTCTTTAAATATTTTCCTTCAGAATGAATTTTCCTACTTATGACTTAGGTTATCATAATTTTTGGTCTCTAATCCATGGATTATACATTAATTTTGAAATTTAATTAGAATTTCATGGTGTAAATTATAGGTCATTACTTATAATCTGTAAAAACATTTTCTTTGGTGTTTCGTTAGCAATTAAATTAAAACTTGATCATGAATAGTGCATCAAGCATAATAAACAAAATATAAATTGGCATTTTTTTCTTTAAAAAATCAAGTGATAAGTAGAAGTAGTATATATTAAAAGGTAACCTTGTTTTTATAAAAGGAATCAAACATAGTGGGCATTATATCCTAATATGCGTGAATGGATAAATATAGAATTTCATAAAATAATGAAATATAATTTTTGGGAGGTCAAATTACTAATTGATTTATATTACGTTCAAGATTTTTTTTTACAAATATAGCAATTACAAAGATCACTTAATGGCAAAAATTAAGAAAAAAAAATATTCCATTTTTAATTGGTTAGTTAAAAAAAAAAATTTTTGTTTTTAATATTTCAAATTTTTTCCATGTTATTAAAATGATTACATTTTTGCATAAAGTAATTATTTTTTTTACTTTTACCTATTTTATTTTCAGGAGTTATAAGCAGTTAATATAACTACTTATGCACATTGGTTGTTATAGTCAGGGTTCCTTTTTCTATTTTTCATTTTCTCTATATATGTATATATGTTCAAGAATATAATATATATACAATAAATGCCTAAAATTGAACTGTGTTATATGCTGCTGTGGAGAATAGGCAAGAAATTATGCTACCATAAGGGTTGAGGCAATGAATATAAAATATATTTATATTTGACATAACATCTATCGGCCAAAACATCAAATTTTAAGATCTTTAGTGCATAAAAGAGCCTTATTTTCAACATATATCATATCATAGAGTTGCTCATTATAAATCACATGTTTGCAGCTGAAATTAATCTAATTCTTTTTAAATTGTATGATTGAGATATTGATGCTGTACTATTTACTTCAAGTGAAACTAAAAATGTTCAATGGAGTTTATGTTGAAGGATGGTATTAACCAATATTTAAACTGATGATGGCATTATACAATAGTAAACATTCCATAGCTGTACAAGCTTTGTGGCAAAGACTTCCACTTCTGTTATACAATCAAAATATAGAAAGATGGTGGAAAGTTATGTTTAAGTATGTGAAGTTATTTGTTTTAGTTATAATTTTGTAATCGACAATGCTAATGAAATCAAATGTGTCCTCTCCCCCACTCACTACATTAGTCAAGGACTAGCTATATATTGAATGCAAAAGAAAATGAATTTCATTAGTTTTATTCCATTCCTAAGGAATTCAATTATAATTATGTGTCCACTGTATATGTTTGCTCTGGCCAATTATAATTTATACTTCAATCATATTTAACATAAGCACATAGCCATATAAAAACGGATATCCGTTGGACAATAGTATAAGATGAATTGACATTTTCTGCATAATTAATATTAAATTGATTGTTAAAGCGGCCGCTGTAATGTGTTTATCTCTACAGCAAAGAACTGTTCACTTCTACCTTCAATGAATCTCATCTTTTCATAATCTTGCATACAATAAGTCTGTTTGTTTGCAGCTATCTTTGATATATACTATATGCTACATATTGTAACAGTTGATCAAATTTACACTGTTCAGTTATATGGCCTCATGTTTAATAAAGATGAATGTTAGATGTACAAAAATTATAACTTTTTTTAATGTTAAAACAACAGAAATTGCTGTTTGAAAAAAATCCAGTCCCAAGAATTTTTCTATTGCTTCAAGACCTAACACCTTCATTTCATTGACTGGATCTGTAGATAATTTCATCTATGTAACTTGATTTTGATATTTTAGCTGATCTGTGTATTAGATACATGGTATAAAATTTACAATTTTGATTATTATTGGCATTACAACAGTTATTTAACATAAATGAATTGCAAATATAAGCATTCGTCAAAAATATCAAAACAATTTTTTAATTAGCTTTGGCTAAATTTGGTCTAATGTAGTCCAAATAGAAGGCATCTAATGCAATAAAAGGGGAAAAATAAATAACGAATCATTTTCATCTAAGAATTGTTTGGATTTCTTAATGAGGAAAAAAATTTAATTATCAGCAATAAAATTTAAAGAACAAAATGTATCTATTCTACTAGCAAAATTATGAATAATATAAATGAATGAATAATTATGAATTATATTATGAATAATTTTCATCTGTCTAAATGTTTTGAATTTCATAAAAAATTTGTTATGCTTATTTTTAATTTTAGCTTCAGCAAGAAATGGTCAACATTCAGAAGAAATATCAAGCGGATCAAAAAGCAAAATCCAAACTTTTAGAAGAACTGGGGAAATTGAAATCTGAGTTTGAGGTAAAATTTTTTTTTATTCATTTCTTACCTTTTATTTTTCATTATTAATTCTATTAAAATTATGGTTATGTTTATCTTCCACAAATTCTAATTTGATAAAATAGAGTAACTAATTTTTTTTTTTTCTGTAGTATAGTTAAGTTGACAAGAATAATTACTTGTTAATGCATGTCATTTCTTCATTATGATTGAGAAAGAAAAGCAAACAAAGAGAAATTTTTTTGATTGATGGATATAATTGAGGAAATAAAATTTCATTGAAAAGGGCAGCAAAATAAGTTTCATATATTGTTTTATAAGATTTATAATGTGTTGCAAATTAAAACAATTACAAGTATAAAACATTGATTATAAACTTAACTGAAAATTTTAAATAATAAGTGCCGCTTGTTATCAAACAAAAGATTTAGGTGACTATTTGTGTGTATTTATATTTCTTTTAAAATAACCTTTTATGGGACTTTAACTTTGAAGTCACATGCCAATATATTGATATTTTACCAAATAATTTTCGTTTTTTCACAAAATGATGTACATGTCTTAACTATATATTGTCTCCAAGATAACCAATAACAATATTGATGATGATTGGCAGCACCAGTAACTTGAAGTAACAAAATAAATGATTTGCAAGTTGTCTGTAGAAAGTTCTACGTAAATTTTATATGATGAACAATAAAATATTTTAGTATGATGATTAATTTTGAACTATAAGATACTATCAACATTGGTATTCATATTACTTAAGAATAATTGCATAGAATTCTGATGTCCTTGTTCAAATTTTGTATTTATTCTATTTCTATCTCAAAACTTTATGTGCTGCCAAATGAACAAATTTTTTTTTTTTTCAACATCTGTACTTGTACCTATACTATATTTTCTCCCAGCTTGAATCTCACTAACTTCATAGAAGTAAATGAATTCAGTGCTTGGGCTGAATGTTGCCTATGCATTCACCGATAACTTTTCCCTAAAGTGAATTTTTTTTTACCTTGTGCATAACCAAAAATTACAAAAAATATTAGTTTTTTTTTTATTTAAAAAAAATCATAGTTTTTTAAAGTAAATTATCATAGTAAAATTAAGTTTTAGTAACTTTATTCCAAATATTTGTTTTCATCTGAATATTACTAATATATTTGTACAGAAATTAAAGATTAATTTTAATTAAATATTTATATTTGTGGAGACAAACAATGCATTACATTACTAATTTCTACTTAGTATTTAAAAAATTTTCTCTTAGAATTCTTGCAAATTCAAAGTTTACAATCTTGCAAATGATATATATTGTCAACTAAGCCACCAAAATTAAATATTTTTATGCAAATTCAGCAATGTCAAGTCATACCTGCGAGATATATGTTCAAATGATATCCATAACTATATAGTATTATCTTAATGTTCAGACATTTTCTTTAATTGCAATGAACTGTCTTAAGTTTTTCTGTATCTAACAACCAGTTGATTATTGTTTACATGAGATACTGATCATGAGATTTTGATACATGAGATCAAGAAACATAATTTAATCTATACATATTTTGATATTTATTATCTATAATGGTCGATTTTTATTTTTGTCAGTTTTTTAAAACACAAACATATTGCAAAATCTAATAAATAATGCATAATTTTATTCTACCAAGAAAGTAAAAATTAAAACATAAAGGGTAAAGACATTAGATCCTGAATGTGAAAAAATAAAAATAAATAAATAAATAAGTGAAAAGATAAAGTACAAATCTGAATAAAAACTAAAACAAAAAAAAATATTTCTTCAGTTTCACTTTCTGCAATTTTATATTAAAAATTACAGCTTTTGTTTAATAATAGTGAAACTAATTGGGGATTTTTTTTTTTTTTTTTGTGCTATTTTGGTTCTGTATGATATAAAATTGTGACGAATGTAGAAAAATAAATCAACTTAAGACAGCCATATTTTTTAGGTTTAAAAAAATAAAGTCATATATATGTTATATATTCTGATTATAGCAAATAATTCAATTTTATGTTAAATAATAAAATTATGATGAAAAGTATAATTATTTTTAAACATATTTATTTTAAATTACGTGTAATGTGTGAAGAACAAACAGAATTTGATATTTATGCTCCAAAATCCTTTATTAGCATTTACAAGTTTTAAAATTTTATTCTGTTACCATGGCTATTTTGTAAGGTAATGTGCATATATTTGGCACTTTTCCAAAATGTTAGGTATAAAATATTTTGAAATGAAAATATTGAAAATATTTTTAGAGGAAATCGAATTTTCCTTCTACTAATAAAAGATCTGTGTTTTTTTCTGCTCTAAATTCATGTATTTTTTAATATTACAAATATTATTTCCATTCTTATCCATTGTATGTTGTAAAATTACCCCTGCATTTTCCACCATATGAAATTCCTGTATAATAAGCATTCTTGGGGTGAAAAAAATGTTTAATTGCTGATGGAAATTTATTTTCTCTATATAAAATTACTTCAGAAAGTTTCATCATATTGAATTTTTTTATCGTCTTAGTCGGAATGAACTACAGGGCAGATTCTGAGTTCATCATATGACAATGAAAAAAAGAAGGTACATGGATATGTTTTTATTGAACAAATGATACATTCTCTCCAAAACACAATCAGTGACTGAATTACCTATTTTATTTAACGAAACTTGATTAATTTACTTTTGATTTTATTAATATATTACCTTAAAATAAGGAAAATAAACACAAACATGTAATATTTTAAAGAAATGTATCATTTTGAAAATATTTTCTTTAATTTAATGCTTATTTTAATGGAGCGAACTTTTCAATATGGTTTCTATTAGGAAATAGTTTTTATTTTTAAATCTGAAACTTATAGAGATCTAATAATTAAATAAGTGAATCTTCCATGAATGGATTTTGTTTTATGTAAATTTTTCTTATAGGACACACACACACACACACACACATATATATAATCAGTTATATTCTCTTATATCTATGCAGTTATATCAGGTTATATATGTTTTTTATTTGTTCTTTCTAGCATTATAGGCAAGATGTAGCTCTCCGAGATTCAAAGCTTAGGGCTGTACGTAAAACATTGGGCTTAGGAGATTTGGGCTTCGATGAAGATGAGCCCTTGGATGATTCTCAAGTGCAGAATGTTATGCGTAATCTGAGGCAGCGCAACAGTGCCACCCAGAGTGAATTCCAAAACAGCAAGGTTTTATAACTTTATCTGTATTTTTTTTTTTTTTGTTTATTCTGCCATTTTGAAAAATAATTAAAACTGTAATGTAATTCTTAATGCAATGTTATTCATAATTTTCATGCATATTTTCATAATACATTTTATGTTGCCTTATATTTCATTTTCTTTTTAATAAAAATCTAAACTCTTTAAGTTGAATTAAAGTATACTGTTTGAATTTTTGGGTTATTAACATATTGGCACAGATATCAACTGAAAATAATAAATTTTGATTTAACTACGAATTACAGAAAAAAACCAATACTTATGCAGAAATGTTTATTTTAAAAAATTCTGTTTTGCCTATTTTAATAAAAATTCCTCAATTTCTAAAAATTGCTGCATTAATAAATTACAGTTAATTTTACATCTTTTTGATGTGAAATTTGTAGTAATATTGGTGGTCAATCATTTCGATTGAAAGGTAAGAAGGCAAAGATGTATATTTTCCACTTAAACCCCTTCCCTCTGATAACTAATGACAAACTTAAAAGGTACAAAAATTACTAGGGATTGCTGCAGAAAAATATCGTTTGAGATTGATATTTGAATTATCAAAGAAATTTGTCGCATATAAAACAAGTTTTTGTTTTGAGTAAAGCAAATAATTTTGTATAAGCAGATTTGAAGCTTTAAAAAACTAAGAACTAAATAATCATGATACATAAAATATGTTGAAAGCAATTAAAGGAAAAAATTTATATAGGTAGTTAATTGTCATATAAGAACCATATCTATATTGAAAAGTAAATGTGACTATGCGAATATGATCTAACAAAAATATTGTCTTAAATATAAGTTTATAACATATTACTTCATTCTTTAGACTACTTTATATTAGCCATTCTTTGCTTTGAAAAGAAGCTTCACTCCTTGAAAAAAATATGGAATAATATATTTTAGAAGTATATAAAATGTAAGTAATAATAATTATAATAAGTTTTCTTAATAATTTTTAATTTAAGTAAAATAAATTTCATGTATAGTTTTATAATAACTAGCATTTTTAATATTTTCCAAATATACAACTAACTGCTCTGCCTAAAGCAATTAATTGTATATTTGGAAAATATTAAAATGATTATTGTTATTATGAAATTAAAATATATATTTTATAAACTGAGTATATTCTTTTATATGGCATTAAATAAATGAATAAGTTAAACTCTTTAGAAATAAATATAAAATAAATATTAACTATCACAGAATGGGTATGAAAATAAAAATAAAAAATTAGTATATACAAATTTATAAAATAGCATATTTTTTTTTTTTTTTTTTAGCTCAAACATGAAGCAAATGAAAATCGCCTTCAGAATTCGATTCAGACTACATGTTTGGATAAAGCTAAAAAAATGATGAAGTTGAACACTGACAGTGTACAAATGGTAAAATTTTCTTTTTTACAGATTATTTTTATTACAGTTTTAATAAATTAATGGAAAAATTGCTTCAATATTATCTTGTTAACATTTAGTATTCATTGCTTGTTTCTGCGTGTATAATACAAATATAAAATTTGAAAAATTTCATTATATACAACAACCCTGTTCATAACTATAAAATCCATAGGCATATTCTGATTCAGATATTTAGGGAAGTTTAATAGTCAGTTTTAAATAAAAGCTCTCAGTCTATGATGCAATCCATTATTATTAACACTAAAGCACAGCAGTATGAAAAATTAACTATATCTAAATGCATCATAACAAATGGTTTCAATTAAAAAAAATTGTTGCTATATATTAGTTTTATTTTTTTCAACAAAATTTATTTAATAGTTTAAATATTTAATTAGTTTTAATATTTTTTATTTAAACACATTTTATTCATTTTGCTTATATATTATTAATTTTTAATTAGTTGGAATGTTTATTAATTATAATTATTTTTTAAAGAAAATTTATTTCATTTTCTGTTTATTTTTATTATTGCTTATTAGTTAATGAAACTATTTTTATTAAAAAAAATTATAGACAATTTTCTTAATTTATACAGTCCAAGAATAAAGTTACTTTACGTAACATCCAAGATGAGTTGAACCGTTTAGATTCTTTGGCAAATCTTCAAAATAATGTTGAGAAAGAACTTGAAGAATGTGTAAGTGCAATTTTTTACAGTGAAATTAATTAATTTTTACAATGAAATTTATTAAATCAAACTTTTCATGTCTTTTATTTAAAAAAATTATACCTATATTTTCATGCATTGTTTCATAAACTAACAATAAAGTTTTTAAGTGAATATTAAATGACAGTTTACTATTCCTTAAGTAATTTGGTATTAAAATGCATTGAAAAAGCTAACTTAAAATTATTCATTAGTATACAAAGAATATTTGTGTTACTTTTTTTATCAAAATATTTGATAGCAAAAAATCCTCTAATTTTTGAAACTTATAAATTACGTTATGAAGCTTTAAAATCATTTTTATTATTACATATTTATGAAATATTTTCTAAGTTATCACCTAAAATATTTTAAAGACTGCATTTAGTTTAAATAAGTACTCCATTTTGTTAAAAGTGATTTGAAATTTTTTTTTTAATATGCTTGATATTACTAATTGTAAAATTCCAATACATGTAAATTGACATTTGTTTCTTTTTTTAAGAATTATATTAAAGTTGAATAAAATAAATCACTTTAATTGTTTGGTATTTATTATACAGGAAGAAGAGTTAAGAACTGTGGAAAGTTCTATGAATGTTGAAGAGTTACGTCATCAATTAACCACAAAACAACAAAAACGTGAAGAAAATGAACAACAGTTAACAGCATTAAAGTTAGAAATGATTATTTTTAAAAATAAATTTTAATTGATATCAATAATTTTTTATTTGTCTATCTTAAAAAAAAAAATTTTTAAGAGAAGTTCCTTTTACAATTTTTTAAATCAAATCAAATCAATTTCAATTTTGGACATATTCATTGATATCTGTAGTTATTATTTTTTAATGCCTTTCACGAACATTTTTATAAAACCTTTTGTAATTCTATAGTTTTTTTTAAATTTTTTTATAAAAAATAATTTAAATATTTATTTTCATATCAGTAAATATAAGCTGAACTTGTGAACTTATTTAACATGCATTAGTTTTTAAATATATATATATATAAGGTAATCACTGGCATGAAAAGAAAACTTTATTAGTTCATGATTAATTAGGTAAGCAAGTGAAATAGACATGGGTTCATTATTATGTCTTTTTTTTAACCATTTTTTTATCCATACAATATATGGGTATTGTATTGAGGCTTTTTTCGTGTGCGTGACCATTTTCAATTTTGGACATTTTAATTGATATCTAAAATTTTTATTTTTTAATGTCTTTCACGAACATTTTTATAAAATCGTTTGTAATTCTGTAGATTTTTATTTTTTAATGGTTGCTGTTATGCATTTTGTTCTTGAATTAAATTCTAAATTTAGTATCATAAACTAAATATCTTCATTCAAATTTGATGATTTTCAAGAGATTTACAGATTTCTTTTACAAATTATTCTTCCTTGACCAAAAACATTTTATATTTTACTTTTTAAAAAAGGCATTTTATGCATTAACTGTACATCGGGATGGCCTATTATATTTTCATCCATAAAATATATGAGTATTGTTTTGGGTAGTGGGGTTTGTGTCCTTGGCCACTTTCAATTTTTGACATTTTGAAATCTGTAATTTTTTTAGTTCCTGTTAAAATTAGAATCCATGTGGCTCTTATTTAAATTATTTTTTAGGAAAGGTAAAAAAAATTTTGATTTTCATTAATATATTTTTCTGATCAAATTATATTTTAAATATAAATCATTACATTTATTGATATCTGTATTTTTAAATGTTAGTGTAATTTTTAATGTTATAATAAGTAATTTACTTTTTCAATGTTTCAGCCAGGAAATGAATATTCTGCAAAAAGAGAGTAAAATACGACATGAAATTGATTTGGTGAATAAAGATATTAATTCTAAACAAGATGCTATCGACAAAGTGTAAGATTTTTTTTTATATATACATTTTTTCCATTATTTGAAATAATAATACTCTAAACTTAATAAAAAAAAATTTGAGATAGCCCAAATTATTTTAAGTTATAAAAATTGGCAAGAAGTTATACTTTTTCAATCACTTAAAGATAAATATTATTTGCATCATCTTTTACTTAAATGTAATTCACTGCTGCATATACATATATATTTAGTCATGGAATGTTTATGCATCTAAATTGATTGATAGCTTTTACTTTATTGTCATATGTTTCAAAGGAGAATCAAATCATTTTTAAGAATGTTACTAGTATTTCAATATCTTTATATTTTCTGTATGTTGAAATGAGATTGAGCATTTCTATTTCAGGCTGATGAGACACAAAGACACACTGGTACATCTACTTGGAGAATTACCAGAACAAGGTATTTGTGAAAAGTTACAACTTTAGTGAAGTAAGTGAATATATAGATTTATTATATATATTATTTTCATTTGGAAATAAAATTAAAAAATACTAAATTTTGGACTTACATGTTAATATGAATAAGAGTTATGTACATATGTGTATATGTAACCTATTTACATATTATAATTAATAATAGGACGATACCAAAAAAGGAAGTATAATTTATTCTATATATCACATCATATGAAAGACTGTCTAAAAAGACTACAAGCTTTTTTCGGCTGTGAACTTCATTTATATTGTAGCCTACATCAAAGTACATGGACAAGATAAAGGATGACAACAGAAGGTAATCTCAACTTGAGATGTTAATTTTCAAACTGGAGATTTCAACAACTTATATCTAGGTTTTCAGACTTGGAAAGATCTAGAAATAAAATTATACAAAGTAAAAAAATATTCTTGATGAAATGAGAAACAAGTATAAAGTAAAAACAATTTTTAAGGTACTTTTTATATTGTCACATTTTATCTTGGTACCTTCTACACTGCATGCAGATACTTAGTCACTAAGCCATTGGCAACACAATAAGAATCATTGTTAATAAGAGTTACTGCTAATGAAATAAGAATTGATTTGATGTAATCATTCCATTCATCAGATTTTTGACAACATACAAATAACTCTTAAAAGGATTAGTGATGTAGCAGTGACAAAACTGATGATCTCTTCAAAATTGTGATAATACAAAACTGGCAAAATTCATTAATGACAATCCTAGTGATAGACTTTTGATTAATCTCTGAAGTGATGCTGGTACTTGTACCATTTATTGAGAGGTATGTGCTCTGATAGTTCATGGACTAGCTATAGCACACTTAACCCAGTGATCAACCATTTCAATGCTCTTTGACAATTAAAGTGTGAAAGAAATGCCTTTTAGACCATAGAAAAATGTTAGAGCATCATGTGGAATGATGAATATTTTTACGGGTTTCCGATGGATAGGTACCTAAATACCTAGCACAACCTAGAGTGTATTACCTACTTCTATAGTATATTATTTCAACTGTGAAATTTAACGAAGACAATATTAAGCAATTTTTTCCTCTTATTCTCTAATTCAGTAATTTAGGCCTTTCTTTTTCATTTTCCACATGGAAATGCATCCATTCATAAAGTCCATGTCATAAATAAGTGAATTGAGGAAATATAAATGTCTAAAATTTATTGGAGAAATCGAAACTTTACTCTGTATTCCATTCAGCATCTCTCAAAGGCCAAACCACAACTCTCTAAAAGCTTTAGAATTATTCTCCTTATTAAAGAATGAATGAAAAAAAATACCTGCTTTGATTATATTGGCTGCTTTGATTCTGCCTAAATAAACTCGCATAGTTAAGATGATGGATTTGATTACATAGATTGGTATGCTTATTTATTTGATTGAGGAGATATAGCTTTCCAAAGGAAGGGTATCCCCATGTAAACACCTTGTATATTCAATATAACTTATATAGATAAAACATTAAGTTTTATCAAAGTCAGATTTGCTAAGAAATTCGAAAAAATCAACTGGACAAGGTAGCCTGCAACTATACAAATGCCTCTTGCGTCAGCATGAAAATGTCGAAAACAAATGAGTTTCAAACCATGCAGCTGGTACACTCTCTTTGCCCAAATAGATGATTAATTTTTAAATTAATAAAGAATAGAGAATTTTTTAAAGTTTGTTCTTAATGAACTCTACGAAGAGGATTCCTTCATATCTGAGATGACAATCTCATAAAGACAGATGAAGTCAACTGCCACAATTGGGTACAGCTAATACTCGTGCAACCATTGAAATGGAACTCAATTTGCCAAAGGTTAAGGAGTTTTTGTGCCGTATTGCAAAGAAAACATCAGATTATTCTTTTTAACGAGTTACTTTCATTGCCGTTACTTACTTGGATATACTACAGTTTAAGTAGTTTTTGCAGAAGAGGCTGGAGACATCAGGATGGATTACCACTTCATTGGCATTTATCTGTTCTTGAATATTTAAATGGTAAATTGCCGTAACCATAGGTAATTGCCATAACCAATTTTTCTTCTTATTCTCTAATTCAGTAATTTAGGCTTTTTTTTTTCATTTTCCACATGGAAACGCATCCATTCATAAGGTCCATGTTATAAAGTGATTTGAGGAAATATAAATTTCTAAAATTCATTGACCAAATCGAAATCTTACTTTGAATTCCATTGAGCATCTCTCAAAGGCCAAACCACAACCCACCTGAAAGCTTTAAAATTATTCGCCTTATTAAAGGGGTGGCATTTGCCTATGGGTTGGTTACAGAACAAATGATTGCTCTTAATTAATGGCACTCAAGAAGATATGATTCAACTCCTTGCGATTTTTTTTTTTTTGTAGGGAAGGAGGGGGGCTACATAAAAAGAGAAAGTGTTTTTCCTTTCATTAACAAACTGAAAACACAAATAACTACAACTATTCAAACTATAACAACGTTTATGTTGAAAAAGGTGTGGGAAGTGTTTTCCCATTCATTGGATATCATTCGTTTTTTAATAGTAATCACATTGAATAGTTATAATTTTGTCAACTTTGAAGTGTTATTTTTGTTTTAATTTGTTCAAAGAGTTTGCAACTTTTTAGTTTTGTAATTGTAGCCTTTTATAATTGTAATTTTAGATCCCAAATCATAATTGTTTTATTTATCTTTTAGATATTTTAATGTGATACATTTTAAAACCTTATACTTTATGCAAATGAATTAAATATTGAATATGTATTTAAGTAAATTTATTAAAAATTTGAATTTTAGTAATTTAAATCAAAAGATTGAAGAAATGAATAAAACTATGGAGAAAGAACGTTCAAATTTGTCTTCGTTAAAGACTATGGAAAAATTTCATGTGTAAGTAGAAAAAAAAATTATATTGTTTATAGTTGTTTTACAGGATTTATTTTGTAAATCTCTAATATTTTTAAAAATTAGGAAGTAAAATAATTGTATTTTCCATACTCTTAATTTTCATATATATGCCTTTTAGAACATGATTTTTTCCGGCAGTATATTTAAGTATTTAAAACACTATCTTACACTTTGCTATCTATCCACCCATTAGGCCTCACATTGAAAAAAAAAATATATGTTAAATTATTAATTTGTAACCATAGATATTAAAAAAGCTATGATATTTTCTCTTATCAATATTTCTCACAGTATTAGGTTTCTTCTAAAATTTTTTTTTGTTTCAGGATTTAAAAGATAATTAAAATTAAACATAAGTTTTAGCCAGGACAAATTAAAATAGTTCTTCAACATAATGAATAATTATGTTAAAAATCTCTCATGAATAATTGCTACCTAGAAATATTATTTAAAATTTGAATAGGGGAGGGAAGGGAGTAGGAAAAAATTTTGCTACCTTATGTATCATTGTTTTGCAACTTGAAAATTTTATTGAAAAAAAAGACTATTTCAATTAAACTATAAAAAAGTCATTTTCCATTACAACAATGCAATTAACTCACTTATTTCTCTGAAATTATAATCACACAATTAATGTAGGTTATTCTATCCTATCTTCCTATGTTCCTTAATTCTGCACATTTGACTTCCTTGTTTCATAAGGGTGAGAAAATGGCTATCAATGAGGTTTTATTAAAATGAAAAAAAAAATTCAGCAAAATGAATATCTATTTGGGAGAGTTGAAGCTAAAACTATTATATAGAAGGGTAAACAATTTGTGGTAAATAGTTCAGTAGTTTTTAGTTTTCACTTTTTTTTTAATTTGCAACTGATTAATACAGAATGGAATATGTCCACCTAATTAAAAAATTATTTCATATTGTAACTGAAGCATGAAACTGGAGATGTGGAGAAACACTGGATCAGTCTTTAAAAATGTCTATAGACTATGTTGAAAGTGATTCTCTATACACTCTGAAGAATAATTTCTGCAATGGTTGTGTCTTCACAATCTTCACATATGGGGTTTGAATTTAAAAAGTTGGATTTGAGAATGTTTGTGATGTTCATGCAAGTGCAAGAATTGTTTGGTGATGACTTGCAGTCTCTGTGTCATTAGCGCCTTTCCTAAAAATGCCTTTACATATCCCAAAGAAATCATGCAAAAAGAGATTTGCTTTAGGAATAAAATTGTTTCAGAAAGAAAATCCCAGTGGTACACTTTTACAGAGGAATCAAAATTCAACCACCAATGTTCAGATAATAAAGATATGTTAGGAGATTAAAAACTGAATCGACAGCATCTTGTTGACATTGTAGTTCCCAGTAAGTCAAATTGTCTGGGGAAGCATATGCAGCAAAGGGATTAAACGACTTAGTACTGGAACTGTAAATGAATTAGTTTACGCTAACATGTTAGAGGAGTGTTTAAAACTAGTTTTTAGGGATCATTATAATGTTGCCTCAAAATCCACTTTTTAACAAGATTCAACACCATATAATATTAGAATTAACTAAAGAATTAGTAATTAATGATTGAATTAACTAATTAATTAATAGAATAACTTAATTATTTATACATGATTTCATTTTTACATGTGTAGGTTTTAATCTCTAAAAGATAAAAGATGTTGCAATGGTACCCTCTTTCTCAAAAAATTTGGAGTCAAAATTTCACACTTGCCTGCCAATAGTCCAGATTTAAATATCAAACCTATTATATAGTTTGCTAAAATTGCTGCAAAAAGCGCGGGGCCAGCGAGACATGAATGAACAATCTCGCCGGCCCCGAAAAGAAACCAGATGCCTAGATTAAATTGCAGGAAAACATTATAAAGGATTGGTTTCAGATTCTTTGCTTGCAATTCCATTCAGAAGTTGATTTCTTCCATGATAGATATATTACAAATCTATCATTGCTGTCAGTGGAGGGTAAATTAACTACTGAAGTATTCTTTTGCACATAATTACATCATCTGCCATGCATTAGTATAAAATCTATTATTAACTACTGCATTTATATTTCAATTTCTCTGTAACTTATTTCCTCACATTGAGTTAATATTGCATTTTTCACAAGAATTTTTTTTTTATTGTAACTAGGATTCAAATTAACTTTTTGGGATTATATTTCTAAAGGCTCACATTTAAGATAAAGTTAATTTTTTAATGGTTGTGTTTTAACTATAATATCTTTGCATAAAACATAATATTTTCATAGAAGATACAATTCCTTTTGTCTACCACTGTTTTTGATTGAGTTTTCTATCTTCTAGAAATAGCTTGAACTAATATTTTGGAATTTTGTTTTCTTTAAAAAATAGATAGCTTTCATATAGCAAAGAAACCTGAAAAAAATTATAAAAGTTTCATGTTTCTGTATATTTATTTCTTACCTGCATTTAAGAGTTATTTTCTTTCTTTTATTCATATTTCCATTTGTTATACATTTTTGTATATATTTTTTTTTTTTTTTTTGTGTTTTGTAGTACTGTACATTATCTTTGTTAACGTCTATCCATATTTGTATACATCATCAAACAATGAGTGTTATGTATATAAATATTTAAGTAAATTCTTATATTATAATCAATATATTATACAAAAGATAATGTTATGGAAAAGATTATAATCACATATACAATAGAAATCAAAATAAACATTTTCTATTTGTGCATATTTTCTAAAATTATATGTATGATGAATATCCTCAATGTATTGAAACAATTGTTAAAATTCTTGCATAAGAATTTAAGAAATAAAGCTAAAATTGTTTGAAATATCTCTAATAAGTGAAAAACTAAAGTTCATTGCTATTTTAGGAATCAATTGGCATCGAAGAAGGAATTGCTAACAGATAATCAAAACAAGATATTTGATGCATGTGGCAGTCAAAATTTTGAAACCACCTGTCATGACTTAAAAAGTAACATCAAGGAACTGCAAGAGTAAGTAAAATACATTTAAAAGGAATTATTAAAAGTTATTATATAAAAGTTAAAAAATATTATTCATTGAAATATTATCTTTACCTCTGATGCTATAATTATTTTTAAAAAAAATTAAAACTCATTTTTTTTTAATTTATGCATTTATATATTTATTGTATTATATTTTTATTATTGCATGTCATTATTTTTTTTGCATAACACATAACATTTTTCAAAGATAAAATAAATATAATATAATCATAATCAAAAAAATATTATTAAGTCTAATTTATATGAGAAAATTCAATCTCAAATACAAATAAGTTGTTACTGTTTACTTAAAGTGAAAAATAAAAATTATTAACAAATAAATACTTCATGATTTTTTATAAAGTTTTCGTTTGTGCTGTATTACTTGTTTACTGACCCTCTTCATACCCAATGGCCCTCAGTTTATTCTGCCATCTCAGCCTGTCAACTGCAGATCAGCTTGCCTACTCTGCCTGGTTCCTCTCATTTTCTACCATTCACCTCCATATTAACATGACTCTTTCTCTTTTCCTTGTACCTTCCGACACCTACATTAACATTATTGTTGAGATTTTAGCTGAAGGCATTCTTAGTATATGACCAATCCACTCCCATCTTCTCCCTTTGATGCTATTTGAGAGCTGTTCTTGCTTTTTCTGAATATAGAGATCTAAGTTTGATATTGTTTACAGTGAAAATATTTTTAAAAAATTTCTAAAGCGTTTATTTTGCGTTTAATTTTTTTATTTTGCTGTCTAGCTAATTTCCATGTTTCAGTTTCATATAAAAGTATCCTTTTACCATAGAATTAAATAAGATGATTTTTATCTTTAACATTAAACTGTTTGAATGCCAAATTTTAATTAACTTTTTTAAACAATTATGTGCTTTTGAAATTCTGACATCAATCTCAACTTTAATTGCTCCTTTTTTTTTTATCAACTATTGTTCCAAGGGTAAATTTGTCAACATCTTATATTTGGAAATTTTCCAGTTTAATTGCATGTTCAGTTTTATCATTTATTTTCATTGTTTTTTTTTTGTTTCGATTTATTTTCACTCCTACAATTTCTGCATACTTTTTAAAAATATTTGTTGCAGATCTTCAAATTCGCTGGCAAATAAAACAATATCATTGGCATAATCTTTAGTAAAATTCCATCTTATTCTTCATTTTAAATCTTTAACATGAACTTTTTTTTTTCATCCTGTTAATTATGAATAGAGTCCTGGTATAACACACCCTTGCTTCACCACCAATTCCGATGCTAAAGGGATCTGTCAGGTATTCATTAACTTCTACACATCATTTTTAATCCCTCCAAAGCTCTTTATTGATGTTTATAAATTTTCTGAAAATGCCATATAATTCCCAAATCCCACATGACATATCTCAAAACCTTTCTGCAAGCTAATAAAACTCATTTACAATGATGTATTATATTCATGGCTTTGTTGAATTATATTTTTAAAAATATATAATTTGTTGAATTGTTCCTGCTCAACTTCTGAAACCTGTCTGTTCTTCATGCAGGGCTATCTCGATTTCAATCGTCAACTTGTTGATTATCACTCTTTCAAACACTTTGGCTGTAATTAACATTAGGTTGATTCCTCTATAGTTATCATAAATGGAAAGATCTTCTTTTGGGGAATTTTTACGATTGTGGATTCCCTCTACCTATGTCAACCTTTTCTGTTTACCAAATTAAATTGAAAAAGGGATGTATTCATCTAGATGCTCAGTATCAGTTTTTAGCATTTCTACAGTGATTTGTTGCTTCTGCA
The DNA here is from genome assembly GCA_021605095.1 of Caerostris extrusa. NCBI lineage: Eukaryota > Metazoa > Arthropoda > Arachnida > Araneae > Araneidae > Caerostris > Caerostris extrusa. The sequence goes on along the minus strand of BPLR01013209.1, from coordinate 234,438 downwards.
AGCTTTTCATGACTTTAATGCCTTCAAGGTATTCCTAATTTCTATCAATGAAATTTCAGCTGTGCCAACAGAAAGGTTCAATGAAATACTGATTGTTGCTACATGATGTATAGCCTGATCTTGATGCTTAACATTTAGTGTCTGCTTAAAATGTTCTCTCCATCTATTGTTAATTTCTGATTTATTACTTAAAAAATTGTTTTGTTTGTCTTTCACATTTAGTTCTTGTTTCCTTGCATTTCCACTAATCTGTTTATTAGCTTGTTAAACTGTCCTAATTTCTCATCTTTCAGCATCTCTCTGTGCCTCAGCAGCAAGTACTTTACAGATCTCTCTTATTTATTTAATTTTTTTTTTTTTTACTTGTATTTCTTTTCACATTTTCAGCTTCTCTATACTTCTCCTTATATTGCTGAAGTTGTCCATCTGACTTAATTTTTTTCTTATATATGTTTAATCTTCTTCCTCCCTTCAGTTAGTTTCTATTTGTTATTAATAATCCACGTATTATTTGCTTAATTGATTTCCACCCAATGAAGCTGTCTGTTATGTTCTCATTTAGAATAAGGGCCATTCCTCCTTCATGCCATTCATCACTTTCTCAATACAGTACTGTTTTTTGTCATCAATTGTTTTGATGTGTCCAAAACTCGTCCATCTAGTTTCACTCACTCTAAAAATATCAAATTTATAATTATCCATCTCATTTATTACTTGCCTAATCTTTCTGATTTGATACACGGTATTCACATTTCATGTTCTAATTTATAACATCTGTTTTTGCTTGGGCATTGATTCCATCTGCCTCAGATATTCCCTTTTAAGCATGATAGCCATCATCTAAAATCTTGCAAGTCTTCGTAGGTCCCGCCATGAGCATTAAGCAATTCAAAGTTTGAGTTTCTATAATTGGGGATTTTTATGAGGAGGGGGGATTTAGCCCTCGCCCAACCTTTCTCAATTTACCCCATATTTAGGATTGACATAGAGAAAAGCATGCTCCAACCTATGGCTGAGTTTATATTATGTAGTAGAATATTTAAAAAATGCTCATATATATATATAAAGATTTGATAAAGATAATTTGATTAGAAATAAATTACTGTTTTCATTAGTGAGAAAGGTGCTCTCACAGGAAGCTTGTATCTCTTCAACAAGTACATAGAAAAACTGAAGAAACCTCGGCCGTGCTGCCCTCTCTGCACTCGATCCTTTCAAGAAGCCCAGGAGGCTCAGACCCTCATTGCTGATGTCAGTTTTACCACTTCCTGGTCATTTCTTTTTCTTTTATTATAGCAAATTAATAAAATTTGAATTTTAATATAAAAAATATTTCATTTGCTTTTGTTTCTGATCATATGTATGATAATCACTGTCATAGATTTCTATTATTTCTACTAAAACTGAAAACTTTAAAATATGTTTTAAATTATTCTGTGTATATAGTAAACATAACTGTTGTCAAGTTATGAAAATAATTTTGTCATCTTTAGATATTTTAAGGTTTAAATGAATTATTACCTAAATAAATAGAATATCATCTTCTGACTGAGAAACATCAAATTCATTGTCTTTTAAATTTTTCTGAAATCCTCAGAAGAATTTTTTTAGCATGTAAAAGTAATTAGGAAAAATGCATTTCATTCTAATTTATTCTAGATTTTTAAAATTGCATATTTGTCAATGTAATGAAAAAAGTATACCTAGCTGCTTTGTTTGAAATATTCAAGAGGGAATGTAATGGAAATTTATTTACCTTATGCTATGATTTTTATGCACCTTTTATTTTGTTCATCATACATATTATGTGTATGCAGACATACTATACTGATCAGGATATATGTAATGTTACAGAATATATCACATGATAGACATCTACCAAGAAAAGATTAAAAAAACTCACAAATGCAATTTACACCACAATTCTTGATATCATCTTTCATTTCTTCCCATTTTTACTATTTATTAGGTGGGAATCTGTACATTTTTGATATTTCTGTATCTTTTATTGATCCCTCTAGCAGAAGAACTTCAGTAAGCGCTCATTAATATGTCATTCTTATGATATGGCAATTTCTATAATTTGGTATTTATTGAACCGCCCAGTATCACAGTTTTTCATGTGGATTCAGTCGTTTGTTGGCCTTGACTGCCAAGTTGTGATTCAGCACTATTTTCATTTTCACTTAGTATTTATTGTAACTATTAGTTTTTAGTTCAGCATAGAACTCGTAATTTTGTGTATAATTTGTAAAAACTTTTTAAAGTTATCCAAATCATGGGAGCAACACAATATATTTTTAAAACAGTAAGGCAGGTTCATATGTACTTTTGTTGCCGTAGAGTTGCTTATAACAAGTTGTGTTTTTAGTTATCAATGAGTAATTTTTCGTTTGTGCGGGTTTTTTTATCAATTCAAGAATATTCAATTGCATTAAATTTCAATACACTAATTTTGATTTTGTTGTTTCTAATATGGCAAAATACTTTAGTGGATATTTATATTGTCTATACCAGGGGTGGCCAACCCACGAGCCACATGCTGTCCACCTTGAATATTTTGCGCCCCATGTTTATCTTTCTTTTACAAAATATATTTATTTTATAATGGTCAAAGTAGTGAAAACCAATGCATTAAAATATATATTATTTGTGCATCCATATATTCAAATTTACATCAAATATGCAAAAGAAATAAGATTTGCTTCTGCTTTTGAAAGCCAATTCAGTAATTTAGAGTTAAATAAATTTCAAAAAATTTTGAAATATTTATTTCCTTTTCATGTTGAAATCAATTCGACTCCTCCAATATCTCCAAATGGAACTTTCAATGCAATATTGAATTAAAACGCATTTTAAAACATCAGAGTAAAAAATAGATTTTTATAACACTTGCATCACAAAAGAGAAATTTTCAATTTGAGAAATCTGGCACAAAAAGTTGTTAGCGCTTAAAGTTCAATTTATACCTGCGAATCTTTTTTTTTTTTTTTTTTTTTTTTTCTAAAATGAAATTGACCCAACACATAACACGCTGCAACACCGATTACGATGTGCAAATGCCCAAATTGAGATCGCTCTGCAAAAACTAAGAGAAAGAATGAAGAAACAAATCTAGCACTAGCAAAATAAATATTTTTTTATGATTCCATTTTTTTTATTTCTTTTTTTTTTGTTATATATTTCTTCAAAATGTGCCTCTAGTATCATTATTATTATATTATCTATGTTTACATGTAAGAATAACAGTAAAAACAATAATAATAACATTATGTTTAAATTTTTCACTCTAAAAAAATATCTATAGGGGGGTCTAAATCTAATATAGGGATATATAATTGTATATGCTGCCTGCAGAGTTATGATGCATTTCCAAAGTGACCTGCAAGATCATTTGGGTTGGCCACCCCTGATCTATACACTGGTTAAAAGAATGTGCATGAACACATTAAATATGTACATGTTTAAATTTTTTTATCTAGAGTGACTTTTAGTATTTCTGTTAAAGTTATATTGGCACTTAATAATTGAGCAAAATTGCTAATCCTGCTGTGGTCCCAAACATGGTGGATTAAAGAGCACCTACTGCATAGATGTTAACTTCTTTTGATTATACGGAGTTAAGACTAATCAATTTGTTTCTTATGGCAGCTTACTAGCAATATTAGGCAGATCAAATGGCAATGCTACATATGGAAAATTCTGTCTTTCTAATTGATAGGTTTTTACAAATCAATAATACTTATTGAAAATGAATGAATAAAACAAAAGAATTTTGTTAAAATTGTGATTATTATTCAATCAAATTTTATATTTCTATCATGCATAATTACACCATCTCCAAATATTTCATGACTATGGCAATTAATTCCATTAAAAATAATTGTTATTGTAGCTCCAAAAAAGCTGCAAAATGTGCCGAGTGCTCTGGAACAAAAGTCAAACCTGATCATGGAGAAAGAGAAGCAGTTGAATAAGATGTTGGAAATGAAGCCCATTAAAGAAACTGTAAGCTCAGTTTTTGTATTTGTACTTAAAAACCTAAATAATCTATAATTATCAATAGTCAGAGTTTTATGTTTGATATACAGTAATTTTGAATTATATAATGAAGTTGCAGACCTGTCATTTTGTATTTTATGTGTATTATTAATTTTTTTAAATAATTACAACATCATTCAAAACTACTAGTCCATAATATTTTGACAGTTGGTTCTTTAGTAATACTAGATATTTGACAAAGAAATATATATTTCTTCCTTGTAATTAGTAATGTGGTAAAATATCATTAAGGATGAGTTTAAAATCAGTTAAAAATACACTTCTGTGAGAGATGTTTAAAAATATTAGTATTAATGCATTGGTCTCAAATTGGGTCTCATTAGTAATTTCTATTAATTAATTGATCATTGTAGAAATTGTAATGATGCAGTTTTTCTTGTATAAAATAAACAAAATTAGATTCGTATTTTTAGGAAAATAATTGAGAATATTTTAATAAATATGGTGAATGTAGGGAGAGGAGCTGGGGGGGGCAGATATTGCAACAATAAATTTCCTTTTTTTTTTTTTATTATATTTTTCCATTATATAAAATTCGAGAAATATATTTTGATTTCTATTCCAAAATTTTATTAAACCTTAAATTAAAATAGGCTGTTTTTATATTGCTTAATAAATATTAAATAATTTGTTTCTACAAGATTTTTAAAATCTAAAGTTTCTATCTTTCAGGTAATTACAATTTTTATATTATTTTCTTCTTGTAACTAATCATTGTTTAATACCGTAATTTCCAGTTTAAAATTTGTGGATTGTAAGTTGTAAAAAAACCTTAGGTTATAAAAATTGTTCTATAATACTGCCACCAGAAAATGTTTTTAAAAATTAATAAAAGTTAAATAATCAAATTTTAAAGACAAATAATCTTTAAACATTGGAACTATAACATTGTTGACAATAGAAAATAATCTGAATTTTGAAAAAATGGACAAAATACAACTTGTATCTACTAGTAGATGGAAAGTTAATGAAAGAATAGATAATTAAAATATTTTACAGGTCATGTTAATGATTAATTGTGATGCTAATCAATATATTCATCTTTTGTTTCATCAAGTTTCATAAATGTATATTTTCTTTCCAATTTACACTATCTTAAATTTATAATATATGTTTCAAAAACTATTTTTAAAATTTAAAAGCATTTTATTATTAATACCATGGATATTAAAACAGGACTTGATAGTTAAATGGTTGTTTTTGTTTTGTGTAATTTTCTTATTTGAGTTAGTTATTTATATTTATAATTTTTCTCCTATTTCTGAGGGATTTAATAATTTGACAACTGCTAATGTTAATTAGTTTTTAACCTTGTTTGTTACCTAATTTTTTTTTTTTAATGTTATTTTATATAAAAGGATTTTTACTTATTTTATTAAAATACAATGTCTAATGTTCAATTTTTTTTTTTTTTTTTTTTCCTTCAATTTTAGATTTCAGTACTTTTAGAAAAAGATATTCCTGAATTAGAAAATAAATTAAAAACTGTTACAGATGATCTATCAAAATCAACTTCAAAAATTTCTGAGGTAATTTTTTTTTTACTTTTTAATCTTTTCTAGTGGTAAATTTCATTATAGTTTTGATTTTAATTTTAAAAATTAAAATTTTAATGACTATTTAAAACAAATTAATGAGAAAATTCAGCTTTGGTTTAAAAAAGATAAATATTCAATAAAGGTGATATACTTTATTCAGTGTTTTCTAATTCATTGAAAACTAGAAGATACCTTGTTGAAGACATATTACCCTAAATGCAGAATCCTTATCAAATCAATTTTTATTTATTTTTTGAATTTTTATTACGAAATTCCATTTTCGCTTTCAAAATTAGGTTAAACAAATTGAATGTAACTGTTAATAGATAATACATTAATAGTGAAACCATATATAAATGAATATAAAGATTTTTAGATATGAATATAATATATATATATATAAGAACTTAAATTCTTTCAGGAATTTTAATTAATCATGTGTGAACATACGTTGCTGCACAAATACACATAGGAGTATACCAATATTCAATAACCCAAGAAATTTATGAAACAATTAGTCAGAATACTGCGAAAATGGGGGTTCTGCTTTTTAAGTTCCGGTTGTTTATTTGGCGATATTTTTTCCTTTGCAGTTTGTGGAAAAGAGACTTAGTTAAATAGGAATACTCACAAGAACTATTAAATTCAATAGCAACTGGAATATAACAATATTTAATAATTCTAGAACTTTATCCAGAAGCAATTATTCAAATACTATAAGAAGCACTACCAAATTCAGATGAAGTATGTTAAGTTAACTTTTATAAGCATAAACTAGTCCTTAGACACTATTTTGAGGATATTAAAACATATTTTTGAAAGTCAGACAATTCAAAATGAGGCAGAAGGCATGTGACATGATGTTATCACATGAAAATCTGCTTTGATTTTAAATAAAAATTTTTGAAATAAAAGTTTCTTGTGTTGCACAAGTAGATTAATCTGATTTAAATAATAACTTATACTCTTATTTATTTTTTATTTTATAGTTTCACATTTTTAAAGATACTACAAATCTCTGTCTAGCTAGGGCAATGTCATGTTCACACATAATGAAAATCATTTAATTAATAATTTTTATGCTTATATAAAAATTAACAAAAAATGGAATCAATTATTTAATTTACTAGAAAACACTAATGCTAATAGAACTAACTAAAAGCTACTAGATAGCATGGAAGAAAATAATTCCTGCAGCATAAAAACAGGTTAGAATGTAGAAAGAAGTTCAAGTCACTCTACATATATCCTTGTTATTACAGACCCATGTAAGATGTCCTATAGGTTTTTATAATTAGCTGTAGAGAAAAATTATTTATATAATGTTGGTAAACTCTATTGGATGACCATTAAGATAGTTATTTTATGACACTAGATAAAAGTTGTTGATTTCAACAAAAAGTCGCATAGTTCAAAAAAGGTTTGCGGGTTGATAGAATTAAATGAAAAATTTGTTTTTAAATTGTCATATATAAGCGAATGATTTTTTTTAAAAACAAAAAATCATTTCAAGGAAAAATTACAAAATAGCTAATGAATGTTTTAAAATTAATGTTTAAAACCGCTTGCTTATGTACTTTCCGAAAATCTATTTTCTTGTTTGCACTTCCTTTAGTTAAGTTTTTCATCTTGAACTAGATGCATTCTGTATCATTACTAATGACAAGATAGTGTTTCCTGAACTGTAAATGCACATTGTTTCAAGTATCTTTTTAAAATATTGAATTTTTTTTTTACTACTTTTGAAATATGGGTTAACTTTGCCTTTAAAATTTTAATCTAATGAAGAGCTCTAACAAAAAGGTTACACATTAAAAAAGCATTAATTGTTTACAATGTTTTGTTTCAAACAGATGGAAGAGGTGCTGGATAACCAATTGAGTGACATGAAGACAGCTTCTGGTCTTATTCCTGATCTGTCTCTCCTTGATCAATTCCAAAGTGAGAAGAAAAGCTTAGAAAGGCGTTTATCAAAACTAAAAGTTCAGATTGGTGGTAAAGGTAAATTACTTTTTTTCTCTCTCCCTCTATCTTTCTATTTCTATTAAATGCTTATCCTTACTAAAATTTTATGATCCTTCATACTAATTTTATTCGTAAATTGAAGCAAGCTTTTAGTTAAGATCTCCTGTAGCATTTATATTTTAATTTTCATTAAATGTGTGTTGGAAAATATTGAATTAATATGGACAAATAGCTATGTATGAAGAAAAATATATGCATATTTGGCAGGCTGATTCTCTATTAATTTTTTTTTTTTTTTTTTTTTAGATGACGGAACATTACTTTTAATGCAGTTTTGAAAGGCATTAGTTAAAAAATTTAATTGTATTGTGTAATTTAATTGTAATATTCAGCATTAAAATATTATTTTGAGTTTAACAATCCTGATTATATTTTAATGATATTATTAATTAATGGATTTGTAATATTATTACAGAGATATATTACAATTTTTTACAAATTTGCTCTACACATGTATCTTATACTTATTCATTGTTTTGTTGCATGATTTTTGCAGATATTTTTTCGAAATGTTCAACAAGTAAATGAGGAACAAAATGCTATTCAAGTGCAAATGTAAGTGTTTATTGTTTATATGTGTATTAATTGTATGATATTTTTCAACTTAACTTCAGATTTTCTTTAAAAATATGCGAGTACTCAATTCTATTAAAAAAGATCCTTTATGTTAAAAAATTAAACTAACATCAGCATCATTACTTTTCCATAATTTTTTTTTTTATATTTTATATGTTGAATGAAGAAATTGTTAAACCATTGTAAATTATTTTCATTTGATATCTAGGAATCATTTTATTATATTTAAATAAAGATCATGTAATAATATTTTTTCCAATATAAAATAATCATTGTTCAGCCAAAAAAAAAAAAATAATAATAATAATAATAAGTATCAAAATATAATAGTCCATGGCATGATGTAAAAAGCATTATATTTTTGAAAGTGCATTAGCAGAGCAAGTGCTTGACCTATATATGTTAAATCTTTTTACTTTAAATACAAAAATTACATTCCAGTTATCTTAAATAGATACCATTGAAATAAAAAAATTAATTAATAATAATTATTTAATAATTTGTTAATAAATAAACAATTTAATGTCACCATGATCATTTATTGTGTGATTGCAGTCAATGTTATATGTAATCAAATTTTTATAGATAGGAGTATGACTTGACAATTGTTTCTGAATCTTAATAGACCTCAAAAATTATTCATTATTCTCTTAATCTCAAAAGAGTATCACATATTAGTGATAGCAGTTCATTAAAAAATGATTTAATTCCCTCACCAATGATATTCCTTATATTTAACTGAATATTAAGAAAATGATTTTTAAAGCTGATGATTCTTTATCTTTAATTTAGAAATATAATTTTACTATCAAAAGTATGAATTGCATCAGGATCAAATCTTTATTTGAAAAATTCACTTAATAATCTTGCTAATTGGGTTGTAGAAGAACATTCAAGATTTTCTTTCAATATATTCTATGCTGTCTTCCCATTTTCAGTGTTGGCTATGAGTGGCTGGAAGTCATATTTCCAGAAAAATTGTCTTTTAACTTTTGCCTTTCATCATCACTAAATTCATTTCACATTTTGGTGAATTTATTTATTATAATATTTACATATTGAATTTCTTGACATTATAATTTCTTGGCCCATTGGCCACGATTGATCAACAAAACCTTTATATTAATCTTCCAACTTGTAAATAAAAACCCAAAATAATACTTGGATTTATTTCCTCCATTTGATCCCTTGTAACTGATCGATTTTTAGCAGAAAGGTGAATTTGAGTTGTAAAAATGGGAATTTGGAAATGAAAAGAATAAATTTGGATTGCCAAACCTATATACATTAAAAAGTTTGTCTGTTTTATTAATTTTTTATTAACATTTTAAAATCAGTCTGTATACAAACCAAAACTTTTTTTTTATGTGATTTCAATATTTCAGTAAATCTTTGAATCGTGACATTGAAAAGACTCAGCAGAAAATTAATCGCCACATTGAGGAGCTGCAGCAGTTAAAAGGGAGGCTGAATGATCTGAAAGCAGAAAAAAATCAAATATGTAGTGACATGCAGAAAAAATCAGCTCTTGTTGACCAGGCAGATAGCCTTACTAAAGAAAATGAAGCTCTAACTGTAACTTCTAAAGTGAGTTATGAAAAGTCATTCATTATGTTCAAGCAATCATTCTCTTGATATGCTTTATTGAATTTGATTTACTAAAATAAGCTTAAAGAATAAATTAAAATTTTCTGGACAATATTGCCAATACATTACAATTACATTTCTAGTTTGATCATCAAAAATAACATAATGTATAATATATTTTATGCCTAATATGTTATCTATTAAAATGACACTTTAAATATGGAAACTAAAATTTTAAATTCTACAAATAAGCTTCGATTCATGAGACAAATATTAAAAAAATTAAAAGAATAAGCCTCTGTATTTTTAAAGTTGTTCCTATACACTGCATAATCCCTTACTTTGTAAATTTTATGTTCAAAATGAGGTTATTTAACTTTGAAAATAAAAATGATTTCTGAGTTATTAATGAAGAAAAAAATTAAAATTACAAATATATTATAATTTTTATAGATTAAAAGAAGCTTACAGGAATCTTCAGATTTGCATGAAAGCCACAAAAATGTAAAACATTAGTAATGAACATCTTATAAGAAAGTGTCCATTTAAAAGCATTGTACAAACTTCTTCCTTTGATGAAAAAGTATATTTTTCATGTAAAATTTATGTTTGTTATTTATTTCCATAGAAAATTGTTATACCTTGACAAAAAATTAGGGAATTTATTCTAGCATGCACAATAATTTAATTGCGAGGAATCATAGTATATAAAAATTTTGAATTGTATTCTAAAATTCTTATTTGTTCTGTTTTCATGATGTAAAACATGTTTAACAAATTCTCAGTTTTTAGTATATTATCACTATACTGCCTTTTGTATAATTTTAATTTTATTATTCATGAACTCTCTTGCAATACTATAAGGTTTAATCCTATTAATGTTTTTATTCACTTATCTAAAACAAATGTAATGGTATAAAAGTTTATTTGAAACAACCGTACATATGCCAGTTTGTATATAAATTAAATGCAAAAAAAATTCAGTGTAATAAAATTTGCATACCTCTTTGCGTTATTTTTTCTCTGCAATTGGAATGTTACCTTATTTTTCCAACTTATCACTCTATTTGAATTTCTTTCATCAACCTTAATCAAATCAACAGCTTTTAATATATGAATCTCATATTTTCTTTTTCTTTTATCCCCAGGAAGTGAAAGATGAAATTACAAAATTAGAAGTAGGTGAATTCATTTTCTTTAATATTTAAAAATATTTTTTATTTTAAATTTTTCATATTTAAAAAAATGATTTTTTTGTTTTTGAACTTTATTTATAGCTATATTTAAAAACTTTTATGTAGATAAATATTTAACTGTTATTACATTCAATATATAATAATTTTTTTTTTTTCAATTATGTATTAGTAGAAAGCTGTGTTTGTTGTTTAACTTATAATTATAGAGAGTTATTTCATATTACAAAAGTATTTTTATTGAGTAACTTATGCCAGGCTTTAAAAACTATAGACAGCTAGCCATCAAACTTGTTTTAAGAAGAGCTTCTTACAATGTGCAGAATATAGAGAACTATTTTAATCACTACCCTAATATAAAAATTATAGTTGATGCAGAAAAATTCCTGTAGCTCCTAATTTCTTGTTGTTTAGTCTAGTATTAATTTATATACTTTGCTAGTATGCCTATTCCTATTAAACCTAAAATCTAATGTGATGCCTAAATTGGTTTCTTCTAAATCCTTAATAGGAGACAATCCTAAATAATTTTTTTATAAAAAAAAAAAATCAGTATCTTTATAGTTGGTATTCAGAAGTAGCGAAAGCTTCAGTCTTCATTTGAATAATCTTGGACAAATTCTTTGGTGCATTATGTATCTATGCACCATGCACATGTCACGATAAATAATAGACAATATTTTAATCAAATATTTAAAATTATCCTTCTGTGTATAACAAATCATTTAATTAATATTAAGAAACTCTGTAGCAGATTTGTAGTGAATATTCCTAATCAAATGGCAGATAATCTCAATTTTGGGAGAACAGTTTATTTCTTCAGCAAAACTACTTATATATCTTTTTATGTTTGTCTCTGATATTAATAAATGAAGTGTATATATATATATATAGTGTGTGTGTGTGATGTCCTCTATAAAACACGCTACCCTGCAAAAGGTGCTATTCTTCATTCCTATACCTTACTAACACTAAATAGAAGGTTGTTTTGTCTCCTCCATATTATCAGAATATATGTGTTTTGTAGAGAAAGGTCCATAATAAAAGCTACCTCAGGATGTTATGATTAATTATTATTATTATTTAATTTTGTGTATTCTCTAGATCACTACCAGACTATTCATATGTTTTTATAATTTTATAGATTTGTGACATTTAATTCTGCTAATATAGTTGTAGCCATTTATCTTGTTAATATTTTTATTTGCCTAATGATTTTTAGTTTGATTGCTGTAGATTATGCACATTTTGGATTTTAAACAATATTTTGAGTACACCAAACATGAAGTGCCATAGGTTTATGTATAATAAGATTTGATTTAAAATTTTCATTTACTTCCCAGTTATTCTCATCAAAAGACAAAAAGTTTAAAAAAATGAAAAATTAATTTATTAAGATTTAAACTATATATCAGTTGCAGCAACAAAATTTAAAATCATTACACATACAAACAACACTTTATATATGAGAGACAGATAGAAATGTTTTTCCATCTATGCTGTTTAATCTTCTCTTTCTCACTATTGTTACTATAGCAACAAAAATGTTAAATATGAATATGATTAAAAATAGTCTCATTCAAATGGTGTTTAATGAAATTCAAACGATATATGTAAGCATGACATTAAAAGTTACATATTTGGTTTAATCCTGAGTCTGCTTTTCTTTCATAATATGCAAACTGAGCCTTAAGTAGAATGTTAAAAACATACATTATATTTTACTTTATATATTCTACAAAAATTTATGCATTTAGTGAGTGAAATAAGTATAAAATATATTACCATTTTTATTAGTTTTTAAACTGTTGTTGTTGGAGTAAATTTTTAAAGAACTACTGCATTAATTAATTTTTTAATGAATAATTTCCCATGTTTCAAAATGTTTTTGTCATTTAGGTTAGTATAAAAGAACTAGTGAAAGAAAAAGAAAATGCTACGAAAATGAAGGAGAATGAGTTGCAAAAATTGATGAACAAGGTACAATATTTTTTATCTTTTTCAGAATTAAAACCAGTCATAAATGATGATTCAGCTAAAGATAAACATTTGAAACTTTTAATAAAATACCTACTTAATTGCATCTTTTATGAAGATAAAACTTAGTGAAATTTGTTGTAAGGATAATAATAGAAGGAATAGATAGATGGTCTTTACAAATGAGAAAGGGGTCCATATTTGTTTTATAAAAGGGAAAATTAGAGGAAAAAGACTTACCATTTCTTAACATATTGCCAAACATTTTGTTTTATTTAAATTTAATTTTATGTTTTAGAAAAGCTCTTATTTTTGAGGTTTAAAAAAAAAAAGCATTTTTGCATTTGAAATAAAGACAAAAAAATGGTATTTAAAGATAAATTAATTTCCATAAAATTTAATTTCTTTTAAAATGTGCAGTAAATATTCTTTAAAATGATCTACATTTTTATTGTTGGTTGTTATTTTTAAATTTTATAAGTGTAAATCCTTTTTACTCCTAAAGCAACCATCAAACATATTTATACTAATTTGTGGACATCAAAATATATTGGGAGTGCTGAAAGTTTAGTTTTTAATCAAAATATTAAACTAAAAAAAAAAAATAAACTTTTTAATACTTAAATTAAAACTTTATTAAAATTATTCAAACTTTCAATATTTCTACTATAATTATTATTAATTTGTTATTTTAAAATTTTATTAGAAATGCACACAATTCTGTTTTTACTCGAACTTTTTTTGCATAATTTTGATTTAACACAGATTAGAAAAAAATTTAATTAATTTAATTCCCTTTTTACAAGACTTATTTTGATTTAACATGATCTCCCCAAATTCTAAGAATATCCAAATGTGCAATTTTGTTTTCCACCTCTAATACTATATCACTGATCACAACCATTAGATCAAGGTATAATTGCAACATTTAAATCATACTACATAAAGCAAACATTTTGAATAAATTGAACGATGAAACACTAACAGTCATTGATATGTGGAAGAAATTTTCAATTATGGATTATATCGGTCAAATTGAATTAGCGCTAGCTGAATTATGACCATCAACATATTGGAAAGCTATTTGGCCAGAATGTATTAAAAACAAAAGTCACATTGTTTCTAATACGACCAAACTTTGTGTTCATGAATTAGTGACATGAATTAGTGACCTCCTTTTGAAGTGTTGATTTACTTTGTATCCTCAATGTGCAATCATTATGAAACGGAATGTTTAAAATCCTAACTTGAAAACTCATCAGTTAGGATTAAAAGGCATACCTTGATCTAATGGTTTATTGTATTATTTTTGCGATTTCTTAGAAATGGAATCAATATTCTATTCATAGATGCAATATATTTTTTACACTACATGTATTCTTCGGAAACTTATCTATCATTTAAAGACAGAATTAGGTGTCAATCCATTTATTAGAGGATAATTGTGGAGCAAGTTTCTAATTTTTGAAAAAATTTGAAAATCACTCTTAATTATCAATTTATAAGAAACCCTGCATAGAATTTCAAACTATAGGTATAATTTTGAAATTTGATTCTATTCCCCTCCCCCAACTATATCACTGTCATGTCGAAAGAATAGTTTGAAATTCTAAGAGAACTTGATAAATATAATGCACATCAAATGATAAATATGTTTTTATTTTTTGTATGTTCTTAAAATTAAAAAAAAATTGATTGAAAAAGTATTAAAAATTCATTAATAATAACTAGAGAAATTCACTAGATAGGAACTCTGCAGATGATATACTCAAATAAATTGGCATCTATTGTATAGACTAGTTAGTTATACAGTAGTCTAGATGATTTGATTTTTACTAATCTTTGATGATAGTATTTCTGTATAAATTATTTTATGTGCACATACAACATTTTCTATTAAATAACACTTAAAGCAATTCCATATTCTTAATAAAATATCACATGCTGGGTTTTCTTTTTACATAACATTTATTAAACATAACATAATAATAATAACATTTATTAAATATAATTTTGCATCTAGTGGTGCATTATGTTAATAATATATGTTAAGAATTTGTGTATGTAATTCCAAGTCTAATAGTTTAAATGTTTAACTTAATTAAATTTTCATAAAATTTCTATAAATTCATTGAACCTTTTCGCCCTATTTCTTGTAATCAAGTTCATTCTTTTTATCTTGTTTAACTTATAAAAAAGGCATAGTCAGACATGATAAATCCATGGTTAGAGCTCTTTTCATCTATCTACTAATTGATTTTTAACAGGAAATAAACAAAAAGTGGGAAATTTATTAATTTCATAATTTATTTTGGGATCATGAAATTAAATAAAAAATTACATTATTTTATTTCATACCTTATCTTTTAAACCTACTTATGAGAACTACTAAATTGATTGCCCGACTCGTAGATCAGTGGTAGTGTATGCCACTAGTGATCATTATGATTGAGGTTCAATCCACTGGCTCTATTGTTGTACACACTGTTTCAAAAGCGAGGAGACTCGAATGGCGTTTGTGATGTTCAGTATCTTGCCTTGTTAATCAGACTACCTGGTGGGGTTTTTCTTCCATACGATACACAAATGTAAGGTAGTTTCCCCCAAAACTTCCCTTCTTCAGCGACTTGGAGCCAAGTCAGGCTTCTACATATAGGTGCTCTATTACAACAGAAGCTGCCCTTCATTCATGAGTAGACTACTCATGGGCGTCCATCCCACTCTACCAGACACTGAAGATAAGTCAAAACAGCTAAAATGATTGGATTTTGGGAAAATCTTTTTTAATAATCAAATAATATCATGTCTTTAATTGCTACAACATTTCCTTAGATTTCATTATATTTAATTTGTTTGTGAAATTTATTTAATAAAGTTGGAAGATATTTTGCACATGATTATATTCTTACTAATTTATAAAGAAAATTTGAAAGGTTATATTGTTAAATATATTTTGTTATATTCTGAAATAATTATCTAATTTTTTTTTTATTTAATCATATTCATTATTTACTTAGACGTTTTTTGATTAATGGAAGTTCTTTTCTTTATAGATCAGAGAAGAAGAACGTGAAACTGAAAGTATAGAAAAAATTTCTCGAGACATAGATGAGTAAGAGTTTTATTGCTGTAAATAACTTACTTAATGCAATATATATATATATTAATTTATTATGCTACTCCTCTGTTTCTTTTTTAAATATCCTGAAATATTTTTCTTCTAAATATGTGTACCAATTAAAAACTAATAATTTATAACTATCTACTATTTCAAATTATTAATAATTGATTTTTTATCATGGATGGCCAACCCAAGACATGCATTTCACATTGTGGCATAGTAGAATTTTAACAGTTTCACACAAAGATTTATTGAAAATTTTTAAAAATTGGAAAAATAATGTCAAAATACATAAAAACCCTACTCGTACACTATTGAATATAATAGTGCTTTAAAAACGGACCTACTTTTCTCCAACAGTAAGACAGCATGGTTATGGAATGAGCCTAATCATTTGATTTGCCTTTCTTTGATGCTATAGATGTTCATTCTTGAGCGAAAGCAACACTCTGGCTGTCTGGCTCAATTGGTTTTAACCTTCTAAGCGTGTTGTTAAGCTTTTTCAAATTGTTTTTAGATTTGGCATCACCATGTTTTGTATTAAAATTTTTATATTCCCTATGTCCATGAGTAAAAGAAAGAAAATATGAGAAGAAATTGCAATGTGTGTTTTTAAAATTGTCTGGGAAGAACAGTTTTTGTTTATGCAACAAAATACTTCCAAACTTGTTCGTTTAATATGTAGAATTTGTATGGTAGCGACTAAAAAAATTTTTAACCTGGACTGACATTACATACAACTATATATTGATATCACCAACAAAAATATCCTGTTGGATCACACTTGTGAAAGGAATTTATCAATAAAATTAAAGAAATCCTTACACAATAAAGTGCTTGAGCGATTTTTAAAAGGAAACATAAATTTATTTTTAAATTCAGATTAGAACTATGTTGTATTAGGTCTTCTATAAAAAGTTTTGGAATCAACTAGAATTTTAAATTTTGTTAATAAAGTTTTAATTATATGCTGGAGTCTTTGTTTTAAATTATGTAATGTTAATTTAAATTAATAGGTTTGATAAATGTATCCCCAACATAGAAACATAATACAATGTAAAACCTAATATTTTTTGTTAGATTATAGCATATTATTAGTTTATAACATGATAAATTATATACTTAAAAATTTTAAAATTTCTAGTTACACATTATTGGCCACTATATACATCTGTGAGGAAATTTAATATCTGTGAAGAAGTTCCTCGGGAAGTTTCTGCTTAAATTAATTTTTAGAAAATGTTTTTTGTTAAGATAATTGATATTGAATTTTGTGTAAGAGATTAACGATATTTCTTTTCTTTTGAAAATTAAGTGTAAAAATTGTGCAACCTGTAAATGAATTTTAAACCTAAATTAAGGCTGTAATTAAACCTAAATTAGGACTATACTTTTATGAAATGAGATAAACTGAAATACATGGTGTATGCGAATATCTGAAAATGAATGAGAAAGTAATGAATAATTAAAAGGATATTTGGAAGGCTAAGTTAATAATTGACTGATAATCTTCAAAATCACTGATATCAGCACCAAAAGTAAGAATTTACATTGATAATTAAAATACATAAATGATCCTGAAATGATATTTCTAGTGTATCACATGTTTCATATTATATTAACTTGCTATACATAACTTTGCATGTAGCACTTTCCAACTAAAAGTTAAATGTCTTGCTAATAGCAAGGAAATTTTAGTGAACATAAAATGCACATAAGCGACATAACACTTGGAATATTCATTAAATCATTGTTGTTTAAGTTTAAATATAGAATAGTATATATAATATTAAATTATCAAAAATCTCATTTTTACTGAATGCAGAAAACAATAAAATATTTTCTAAAATTTAAAAATCCTAAGAAAAAAAACTTTGCTTTTATTGCATATTAATTTTCTTTTCAGATATGTGCAAGCCAATAAAGAAGGGGAGCTAATAGAACATGAAGAGAAAATACAAGAAATAACCTCTCAAATTGAAGCCAAGAGAGAAGAACTTCATCAACATGCTAAAACAGAAAAACAACTCCACCAAGATATCAATTCTCAGGAAGTAAGTTGTTTGTTAACATGCTAATAGTTGTAATCTTTATTTCAAAGAAAATTGTCCATATTCCCCCATTTTCGATGTCATTTAAATGGCACTAAAATCATCACCTTCCTGTGCTTAGTGTCTATAAATGATATGAATTCATGGGCAGACTAAAGTGTCCATGATTAAGAATGTAGGTCATTTGGTGGGGCCTTTATAATAATGACAAACCAATTTTTTTTTCCTTTTTAGTCATTTGTTAGTACTTATTTATTATTACAAAACTCTATTGTTCAATAATTATAATTCAGAATACTTTGAATTGCCTAGCCAACAATGCAACCCTATCTTAGAATTTTCTGCTGAATAGTCACTTCTTGTATAAATAGCATATTTGTAAGCATTTCTGAAAATTGTTCCTTCAATTTGTAAAGGAACATTGTAATTTTGAATTGATATATCTAATGTAAAAAAAAAAATGCAATATCTTTCAAGTGAAATAGTTTTATCTAAACCTAGAGGTAAAAATAGACATAATATACATCTTTATTTTGGCAAAACTGGCTGCTGTAGATGCATTATTGAAAGTGATAAAAGTTATATAGATAATCGAAAAACAAATTATTTCAAAGCAATAAAATTCCATTTGTTATTATTTTGAGATTTATTTAATGTCTAGGTAGAGAGTTAACATAACTCTCCATATGAGAATTCTTTCAATTTGACTGCAATTGGCTATGTTGTCAGAAAATTTGCAATGTAATCAGTTTCAGTTAAAATTTATAAGTACCCTTTTATCACTTATTTTTTTAATTATGATTTCATGTGGAATTAAATTCCTGCTAAATTCTTAATATTATGAGTTATATTGAAGTTTTGTTGCATTATCTGAGATTTTGGAATTTAATGTATGTTAATTTAAAAATATTGTAATTTTTAAAATCAGTCTGATTCAGGTTTTTAATTATCATAATACTTATTAATTAATTAAAAATTCAATAACATTATTTATTCAATATTTTACTATCAATAACAATATTACTATTAGTACAAACCATTTTTAATTGTATTTTCATTGTCCCATGAATTGGAGCTTTATATATTAGAATTTATTATTCAGATATTCGATTATATTTTTCTCTGTATTATAAATTTTTGATCCATATTTTAAAAGCAGTGCTATTTTAGTTAAAATTCCGAAATTTAGAAGACAATCGGAAGCTGATTGAAACTATTGAACAAATTGGAGAAATGATGACTGAATGTCAAAAGTTGAAAGACAAAATTGGAGGCTATAACGTTAGATCATTGCACAGGTTTGTACATTCAAATAATTTTACCAGCAAAATTTCAAATTTAAATTTTAAAAAATTTAAAATAAAAACTCAAACTTTATCAACAAAATCACAGTTAATCACCATTTTTTTCTGCTCAATTAATAATTAAATACATATTGAATGTACTTTTTAATGTGGGCCTCATGTACCACTTATACCATGAATAGGGCACCGATGGATGATTAGGGGGAGGATGTTTTAGGATAACTGTGTCGTTTGGAAGAAAAGCTGGAAATTCTTATAAAGCAGCCATATCTCCGATGTGAGATGCTTTACATGTATTTTTCACAATCTTCCTCATTTCTGAAAGCAGTGAACTATTATGAATTTTGAACCATGCTTTAAAAGCATTGTTATTTCAATTAGAATTTTGGAATTTAGATAGCAATCAAAGCTGCTTTGAACCTATTGGACAAAAATTGGTGAAATGGTAGATGAATGTCAAAAGTTGGTATCAATACTGTCAGAAAGATTCAAACCTCGTCCTGATGCTCGCTAGCTGTGCATGTTGCCATCGGGCCACAAAATGGAACATTAATAACATATTAACACCTAAAAATTTTTAAATAGATAAATTTTTCTGAATTTTTTATTTAATTTTTTTAGAATAGCAAGACTTCCTCATTTGAGGATACTGGGCATTTGAATGAAGAAAACAATACAAATGCTTACAAACTTACGGAAAATGAAAGTAGAAAATATTTTTTTTCTCAATATACATATAATTTTTGTGATTGAATAAAGATAGACAAAAAGCTTTTATAAAGATAAATATGTGATAATTTTTGTTTCTGTTTTTTTAGTAAATGAATTAGAAAAGCATCCCATATATAATCCAACATTGTGTTTTTCATAGTAGATTATAGCTTTGATGAGCTGCTTTTCACTTGACACTATTTGCTTCTTTTCCGTGATAGAATTTGTGAAAGCAATGGATGTTTTTGTAATAGAATACTTACAAGCATATTATAATACAGTCCTAATAATTAATTAATTGGGACTATCATCAACTCATGTTAAGTAGACCGTCCCATCATAAAATGTATAAATCAAAAAAATCTAATACAAAATTAGTTAAAAAAAGGAATAAGAACACAGAATTGTAAATGAAAATGTGTCTCATATAGCTATATTTTGATTTAAGTTGCAGGAGAAAAAAATCTATTGTAATAATGTCTTTTTGCATAAAAATCATCTCTTGTATATTGTAATCTGGCATATTTTTCAAAAATAGAATATTCTGTGGTAAAGCATCTGGTTACTACTCAATGTAGCAAAGATATAACATCTAAGTCTGCCATTTATTCTGTTTGTTTATTCCTTTGTTCAATGTTTCAGTCTGAAAATTAATGTTTCCTTTATTCTTATATTTATGGAAATATATATGTGATTTCTTTTGCACTCATTTACTTGTTGGCATATATATTGTATCCCTTCTGTGATACATTAATGTAATAATTAAATATAATGTGAAACATGGGGAAACACCTACTTGTTTGGTCAAAAAGTTTTAAAATACTCAGTGGGGAAAAAATTATCACCATCTTTCTTAAACTGAATGAAAAAATATTATACTATTAATATCTTTTGTGAATATTATCACCAAAATATTGCTATCAAGCAATAAGACATAGAAAATAAATTTTGTTGTAAGTTCTTTTATATTGATGATCAATGTTGACTAAAGGAAACAAGTCTTTTATTGCGATGATGTTTGTGAGTTAAGATTGAACATAATAATAGTTACTGAAATTTTATCAGCATATTTGTGGTCTTTTTTTTTCCCTTCGTAAACTGATGTAAGCATTTGAAAAATGATTATATTTTTGAATTGTCAAAGTGTACATAAAAATGATTTCATTTCATTCCAGTGATTTGGAGAGACTGACAGAGGAAGGGAAGCGCATCACAAAAGAGAAAGATGAGGCAAGTGTTCGGGAGACAGAATTCAAGGTTAAGATTCGGGAGTGTCGGAAGCAACTGCAAGATGATATGTTTAAAGATGCCGAGAAGAAACACAAAGATAAATGCATTGAGTTAAGGGTGAGGTAGCATTTTTTTTCCTTTGAATAAATTAGAACTTTTTATGATTAAAGAAAAGTCAGTTATACTTTGTTAAATATTTATTCTAATATTGAATTCAGAACTGTAAGTCACATCCCATCCTTTACTAATATTTCTTAATTTTTTTAAATTCAATTTAGAAATAAGATAAAGTTAATTAAAAACATTTAAATTATATCGTAGCATTAAAGGTATATAAAGTTTGTAATTAGATTAATGTTACTGAGGATTTTATAATTAATATTGAATTAAAAGAATGGTGAATACTGCCTATAATTTTCAATAACAGAAAATCAAATTAATATTTTATTTCCCCTCTCCTTTTTTTTGATAGAAAGATGAAAATTATTACATCATATATAATTCTTTTTTAATAATTTGTGAGGAAACCAAAATATTTTTTTAAAGTTAACTAAGATGCAAAAGAAATAAAATAAAAAAAATGTTGATCGCAAAAATGTAAAGAAAAAAAAGAAGAGAAAGAATAAAAACAATCGCCATGATCACGTTTTTAAATATGCTACTAATAGTAAAAATGCAACATCACAAAAAATTGGCATAACAATTATACAAATTGCATGAAATAATATGCAACTAATGATCGCATGGCAAGTTAACTAAGCAAAAATAAAGGAAATATTTTTTTTTTCACCATACCTAGAGCTTTGCAGCTGCTTACCAGTCAGAATGGTGTGGGTGGAACATCAGTCGACCTTGTGTATACCTTGAACAGCCCACCATGGATGATAGGGAAAAACAATGCCTTTCAGCAGGTCCTGTAAGGGTAACTGTCCTGCATCTGAGTATTTTATAGAGAAAATTCTCAAGGTAGCTTGACTATAAATGCGAGACAGTTTAGCACATATTGTAACATTCGTCATCTAGTCTCCCCGTTTCTGAAAGCAATGGCTACAACAATACCATCACATTTGATTTGAACATCAGCCCTCCTGCACACTAGTTGTGAACGTTGTCACTGGGCCACGAATCGAACGAAAGGAAATATTAGATGAGTAAGTTTTTCCTTTTTTTTTTTGGCCCTGGGAAATTTGTTTTTCATCTCAGAAGGCATGTGTAGTTGAAGAAATGCCGGCGTTAATTTCAGCATTAAGGCGATTTCACATACATAGCAAGGGCTCATAAGTACTAACTGAAATTGCGTATGGTGAGGAGTCCACCTTCTCGCCATAGAAACTTAGTGGATTAGCGGACTTAGTGGATTGGTCAGTGTGGCCCTTATACTAAAAAGTTTGGCTCAGATTCCTTTTCTAAGACATCGACAAAACAACTCTCATTCCTTATTTCAGACAACCCAACTGGCTTGTGATGATTTAAACAAGTACTATGTGGCCCTCAACAGAGCCATCATGAACTACCATCAGATGAAAATGAAGGAAATCAACAAGATCATAAAAGATTTGTGGATAAGGACTTATGCGGGAAATGGTAGGTCTCCGTTCACTAGATTTTTGATAGATTTTCTTTGAAGAAAAGGCAAAATGTTTTTTAAACCTGTCTCAACTCATGCATTAATTTAAAGTGAAAATAGGTGATACATCCTTCTTGTTATGGCTCCACAAAATATTAACCTATGTATGTTGCCAAATAATTGACCGTTTTAACCATAATTATTTAATAATACACACATCATGAGAAGAGCTCTCGATAATTATCATGCCATTGCATCAATAAGTAATAAAGAATGTCGATATTTAAAGGAACTATTCTGAGTAAAAGTGACTAATAAAAAGATTATCGCAGCATAGTTTTTGAGTGTTATAAAAATAATGCTAAAAATAAAATAATTTTGTTTCTGTTATAAAAATAATTTTGTTACTTCTTTTTATTATTGTGCCAAATTTATTTAAATTGTGCCAAGAACTCATTTCTTGACGGATTGTGAGTGTCAGTAGTTTGGAATGCCTGTCATTTTATTCATATGTTGGAATACTTAAAGTAAAGGATAAATATCCTTTCAAAAGGTAAAAATTCGAAACTTCACAAGTAATATTAAAATACATTTACAATATATATATATATATAATTTTATTTTTGTAAAGAATTTCAATCTTTATGAAGAAGTTCTTGAATTGGGATATGTATACTATATAAATATTGATAGATTTGTTATTTTAAAATTATAACAGTAACCGTTGGTGCATTTGCTATAAATACTCGAACTAATCAAAGTCTTGAGCACAGCGTCATAGATACAAATATTAATGTTTCAAAATCTTTTTTTTTTTAAAAGAAAAATATTTGAAAATATGCTAATTTTTTCATAGTTTTTGCTCAATTATTTGCTTTTATTAAAAATTTTCGTCTTCTAAGGTTTATAAATTTTTAATCAAAATGTTTTAACTTATTTTGTTAAAAAAAATCATGATTTGCAGGACTTTTTTTCCCCAAGGCAATCAGATACCTCAAATAGTTTGGGTGGATCGTTTACTACAATATATTTCTGTATTTTCTGCTGCAGTAAAATAAATTGCCTATAGAAATAAAGTTCTAAAATAATTGTTCAAAATTGTAAATAAATAAATAATTCATCTTTTTTAAATATTTTTTTTTTTTTTTTTTTTGTAAATAATTCATCTGGAATTCAACACTAAACAGAGCAATCTTACCAAAAGGATACCTTATTTATTTACTTACTTTTGAAAAAAAGGGATTAATTTTTCTAATAATTAATAATTAGCAAATAATGCTAATTTTATTCTATAAAAATAATAGTGCATTGGATAATAAATAGTAAGTTGGCATTGATAATAATGAAATGAAACTCTATATTTCTGTATTTTCTGCTGCAGCAAAAATAAATTGCATATAGAAATGTAGTTCTACTTTTGTAAATAATTCATCTGAATTTGACACTAAACAGAGCAATCTTACTAAAAGGATACCTTACTTTTGGAAAAAGAAATGAATTTTTCATTATTTTTCTAATAGCGAATAATAATTAACAAATTATGTTAATACTAATTTTACTCTGTAGAAATAATAGTACATTGAATAATAAATAGTAATTTGGCATTGATAATAAGGAAATGAAACTCTGATAATATTTTTCAACTAAGAAATAACGTTGGAACATAACTGACTAGACATTGGACACTTGCATTAAATGCATCAGTTACAATCAATTTACAGAAAATTTCTCTGTTAGATGTTTCATCAATTAAGATATGGGACTTGTAAATGACTAGAGTTCCAATTTTTTTCAGATATTGACTACATCGAAATCCAGTCAGATGAAGACAGCGATCGTGGCATAGAAAAGACACGAAGGACCTTCAACTACCGAGTGGTGATGTTCAAAGGTGATACTGCTACTGACATGAGGGGGAGGTGCAGTGCAGGCCAAAAGGTACTAACAATTTTTCTGAAATATGTAATTAGTATATATGTATTAGTAATTTGTATATGTTAATAAGTAATTTGTATTTGTATATGTAATTTATATAGTTGAAATATGTATTAGTAATTTTTTTTTTAATGGATATCATTTCACACTAAATGTAAAGATATTTTTAAAAAAATTGACAATTATAATTTAATGAGTCAAAATTGGCGATAAATATTTGGCAAACATTTGCACATTTTCCTATGACTCAGCTAATGGAAAGGTACCATTTTTTATTAATATTTACAAAAACTGAGCTGTCAACATATATTTTATCCCTAATTTTAACAATGTTAGTTTTTGTTGTATTGTTAGATAAGAATTTTAAATGTTCAGTAAGATTTTAAAAAATAAATAAGGATGCCACTTGTTACAAACACAAATAATGGCACAAAATTTAACTAGAGATAAGACTCACAATCCTAATTAAATGTAAAAAAAGGAAAAGTTTGTAGCTTCGAAAATCACATAGCCAATTATCAAATTTGCAGAGGGCTTCTTTTTTAATGGTGGGTGGGTAGTCTGGCAAATTAAAGGAAAAAAGAAAAATTTTCAATCGAATGTTCTCAAAAAAGTGTTTGTTTACGCACCTAAATACAAAACGAATGTGTTTCCTTTCCAATTTTTTTATTCCAATTAATTTGAAATTTTTATTTTCATTCTATAATTCAATGTATACAGATAGCTGTAACTATTAAGGAAATTTGTTCAATAAACTTCATGATTAAGCATCAATATCTAAACTGGTTTCTCTCAATTAAAGTACTGTGGTCACCATTTGGCATAGTTTAAATGCACACAAATTTCTAATGTTGAGTGAAATTAGAGATTGGTGCATTCACATAATTGTCATCTTATTGTGGCCAATTCACCTAATTGCCACCAATCTCGCATTATAAAAGAATATTTTTGTAAAATTAGAGCACGAAATAAATTTAAATTACTTAATATTAAAAAAAAAAATCTACAACAATTATTACAATTATAATTATTTTTTTTTTTCAAAATCGTTTTGCTCACACATATGTTACCAGCATCCTTAACAAATAATCGATTCGCCTTTTCTGTCTTTAAACCAGATGTTTCCCTTTCCACACAAACAGTGGCCGTACTATTCATGTATAACACCATATACTATGCATGTATGTACACCATAAAACATAATTTGCCCATCATGGTGGAAGGTCACGAAAGGCTGGCGTTTTGACACGTTTCCAAAATGTGATAAAAAAGCTATATATAATACCTCTGTTTTCGAAAATAGAGTCTAAGGCAGTTGGGAAAGTAATGTATAAATTTAGAAATGATTTATACAATCTTTCTGTAAGTGTGCTGTTTTGATTTGAAAATATAACAGTTTTGGGATAATTATATATGTTTTCGATTTGTATTGCTTGAAAAGATGAAACTGAATTTCTCAATGAATCCTTATTACCAAGGCCACTATTATCTAAAAAGCCATCTCTGAAGTTCGAGTATGGATTTCCAAACAATTTGATTTAACAAATAGATTAATTGGAGGACTATTTACAATAATATATTCACCAAAAACGGATTTACAACATCAGCGATAATAATTACAAATGACCTAAACATGAAATAAAACACTCTGGAACATCAATTGCCCACACGAACATTCAATAAACACTCCGATCTCTGCAACTCGTATTCCTGGTATCTCTAAACCTCTCCGTCCCTCTCGACCTCATAATCTCCCTCCGATCTCTCTACTACTCAATCACGAGCCAGAACCCCTCTTCTTTACTCATGTCATTGTGTTTTCATCCGCCTGTCTAACTCAGTCCCCAACTCTTTCTCTTCTCATCCCTGAAGCACATTCTTGTGCTCCTGTCTTCCTACAACCACCTTTGCCATACAGGCAGACTATAAAAGAATGTGATTAGGATTGCCAACTATTTGGGGGACTTATTGCGAGAATTGAATAATAAGAAAATATCAGTTGTTCATATTGAGGCTCGGTACCATGGGTTTTGGGTTCGAGTCCCAGCGGTGCCATGGATGTTTGTAGTGGTTCAGAATCCGCTTTAAACCGTAGGTCCCGGTCTGATATGATCATAGAGCGTTATCCCCATCATGTGACCATTCAATTTCACCCACATATTTCCCAAACTGTAAAGGGGGCAACTCAGCTCTAGGCACAGTGATGTGGTGTAGTAGTATTTGTTGTTCATATCGTATATAGAAGGATTGTAATATCATTTAAATAAAGAGTTTAGTTTTTAATGAAATATTTCCTTTTACTTATAAATCTTATAATTCAATTTCCCTCATGTGTCAAAATTAAATATATTTTGCCATGATTGAATTGTGCTGAAAATTTAAGTTGTATTATAAATATAAGTATCAAATAGGGTTTTTTTTATATTCATTAATTAAATTCTATGCCTTGTTCTCGTTATTTCATTGTAAAAATGGTTGTTAAATTGTTAAAAAAAAAAAATTTCCATGAAATATTAGCTGTTGTAGCTACATGTAATTAATTTTTATGTGAGAAGGACTCGTAAATTGCAGGTGTTGGCGTCTCTGATCATCCGACTAGCCCTGGCCGAAACATTCTGCCTAAACTGCGGCATCCTAGCTCTGGACGAACCCACAACTAACCTGGATCGTGAGAACATCTCTAAGCTTGCCAGGGCGCTCATTGAGTCAGTACTTACTTTTTGTCCTTTTCTCTGCCAAAAATGTGTATTTTTAGTTCCAGTAGCTTGACGTTGGTTTTAATAATAAGTGGTTTCCTTCAGAAGTCTTGTTCAATTAACACATATAGTAAATAATTTCAACAATCAGTAAGAAATAAATTTTAAGCTAAATAGTTTCAATCATCCCAGTGATTCTTTGTAATAAAGTTGTTCGTTTTTGTGATGCAAATGAATTTTTTTTTTTCTTTATTTATTAAAAATGACCATTATTAAAACCGCATTGTTGATATCCATCAAAACAAATCATCAAAAGATATGAAATTGGTTGAATTCATAGAAGGAAAAAAAAAAATTTTATCTACTTTCAAATAGATGGAAAACGTCATTGTAGAATGCTAGTCATACAGAGAATACATCGTTGGCCATGCTAGAATAAAGTTTGAAGAAAAAAAAAAATCGATTACAAATCAAAAGTAATTCAATATTAAAATATCTTATATTAATTATTTCTTCGCAAAAAATATAGTTAATTAATTTAATAATTTTTTATTTTATGAAAAAAATAATTCCTTTTTTTTTTTTTAAATGTGCAATGAAAAACAAGTAAATTTAAAGAAAATAAAATACTAATTTTCAAAATGCCATCATTTTTCATCAGAAATTCATAAATTCACAGTCGTATTTCAAATGCTGCGAACTGAGTATGAATAATAGTGGAATTTTAATATAGAATAGAGTGATAGTATGAATATAATTTCCTTTTTAATAATTATTTTTTTTAACAAATGCAGACAAGACTTCATTTGTATGGCAAAGAAATTTTTACCCTTCATTTTATGAAAAACAATAAGTTAATTAATAATTAATACTAACTAAATAAATAATAATCAATTGATTATTTAATATTAATGACAAATATACTTAAAGTCCATATGTTTTATTAAGAGATAGACAGAAAAAAATATCTTTGTAAAGAAAATGTCAAGTGAAATAGATTAAGAAAATTTAAGATTGTTGTACTTTAAAAATGAGGATGATTAAAAAAGTCACCAAATAAATTGAGATTGTCAGATTGATTAATTTACTTTTAACTAGACATTTACAGTACTTTGTATGTATTTTGAACCAGACATTTACAATGCTTTGTACATATTTTGAACTAGACATTTACAGTACTTTGTACGTATTTTGAACTAGACGTTTACATTTCGTAACAGACATTTATCAGTAATTTTCTTTTCTCCATAGCATCGTACAGTCCCGCAGTGAGCAGCGCAACTTCCAGTTGCTCATCATTACCCACGACGAGGATTTCATCGAGTTGCTGGGCAGATCGGAAACCGTAGACTACTTCTACAAAGTCTCCAAAGACAACAAGTCAGTGTACTTTTCTATGGATAGTACATATTTGCTAACTAAATTTGATGGAAATTAAGAGTTTTTTAAAATAAAGTTGACAAGTTCATAAGAGTATCACAGTGCACATGCTAACTTGGATCTGTACCAAGTTTTTCTTGTGATTGTAAAACGGAGTAATTTGAACATTCTATGAGCGTTGGTTGTTGGGGAGTGTTCGATCCTTACTTCTGTGGGCGTGTATACAAATATTAAAAATCCGTTCGTTCGGATGGACCAGTGGCATACTTGAGAGATCCAAGCTCACAAAGGCAAATTTTATATGAAAAGTTAAATTATTACATCTCCACATAGTCCAAAGACCATAGTCTAGCCATGTTTATTTTTGTAAAACAAGAATTCATTTTGTAATATGGCAATTATTTACTTGCCATTGTTTTTATAAATTCCAACCTCATAATGCTTCATATTTTCGTGGTATTTCACATTTAGGATATTTTCAAGAGTTTTTATTGTTAGTGAAGAATGAAGTTCAATTAGGTTCTTTTTTATTATTATGCTTGAAATTCATTCATATTCAATATTACTGGGAACAATTGTTAATTTTCCTTTAGATATTCTATCCAAAGTACTCATTTACCCTATATCATCACCATTATTTGTATCTGAGCTAGCTTTATTTGGTTGCAATTCTTCACATTAAAATGCTGTAAATTTACTTTCAAATATCATCCCAAGCTACATCATCGCTAACTGCGAAAAGGAACATAATTAATCGGCAAAATATTTAATACTGGTGAAAGAATATTAATCAATTTCTCTAACCTCTGTGTAAAATTGTACTTGATTTTCAAGGAAAATTTTGTATAACATAATGCAAATCAACGATTTAATATTCTTAAGATTATATTTGCACAAGCGTAAAATCGTGAAATAGATGCAATATTTGTAAAAATTATCAAGTAAGTGGATATATAAATTTTTTGATTTATAAATCAACTGAAATAAAAATTACTAGAATATATCTAAAACAGAAACACTACTATTTATTTTAAAACAATAACCTATACTAAAATGATTATTTTTGTTTTTCAGTGCCCATTCAAAATATCCAAGTTGTACATATCGGACATGGCTTGAAGAAAGCATCAGGGCGCACCACATGTGTTTCCAATACCGTGTAAATCTCCAGTGTCATTTAATAAAGGTTTATTTTTCTAGTTTTCAGTTTCTTCGGTAACTTTTCTGACTAGGAAAATCTGGAATCTGTTTTGCTTCGGTCAGAAAATTTAGCTTTTAGTCAGCTGGTGTGCAAAATTTAAAGACGAGGCGGTTTTTCGGGTGTAACTTAATGCAGAAATGTTCCATATCGACAAATCTTACCATAAGATTCCCAAAATGTGAAAATATAGGATAAGTGAGTGAAATTGTAAAATAAGGAATCAAAAAGTTAAAAAAGACATTTATTAAAGAAAAAGTGCCTCCAAGCACAATTGAAGTGAAGACAGAAATGTCAATGTGACAGGCGCTAACAAAGAAAATTTAGTCTTTAGATGGAGACTGATGAAGAAATTATAACGTCTGTCCATGTTGAGGACAAGGTTGTCAAAGAACCACGTCATTTCTCTTGTAGCTCTAATTTGAATCGTTACTGGCGGCTGGTCACTTACTTTCAAGCGTTCCCAAGAAGGTCCTACACTTGTTCAACGAATTTAGGTCCGGGGACCTTGCATGTCAATCCATGTGGTGAATATCTCCACTCTCTCCAAGAGCTTTGCGACAGCTACTGTACGATGAGGTGTATCGTTTCTTCCCTTGCCCATAGGGCTTTACACCTGCCAACCGCCGCCGTTGGATGGTCGTGGATGGCCACTGCTGGACGCTCGGATAGCTGTTCCTGCCGTTTATCGCTAAGAGCCTCTATGCCGTGAGACTCTTAGCGATCCCAAACTCCTCCGCCACACTTAGACCTTTTTTCCAATAATGCGATTTCGGTACAATCATCCAGATAACGTCTCCTGGAAGGGCATCTACTTTTCTCAGATTTCTAGTTGTATCCGTACATAAAGATGACTTTAAGAGGATATTGCCTTTAAATTCCACAAAGATTTGCAAACTATTGGGGCCGACTTAAAATTAGTAGAAAATAATTAAGGCCTAGAGATCTATTAATCGAGTCACATAGAGCATCCCAAGCAAAAGCTTTCCTATCAGTAGATTAACTGATTGATTTTGATATAAAAATAAATTAATAGTTTAAAAACACGCTTTTAGAGTTAATCAAACTAAAAGTAAAAAATAATTGTTAACATAAGAATAAAATTACCGACGAGAAAATGAATGTCACTGTTCTAAAAGCGTGGGGTGCTCGATATCAATCGTTATAATTTTTCACTAGTTTCATTCCAAAATGCAGAGTTAGTTTAAAATGTCATACAAAGCACCCCACGCTTTTAGAACAGTGACATTAATTTTCTCGTCAGTAATTTTATTCTTATGCTAACAATTATTTTTTACTTTTTAGTTTGATTAACTCTAAAAGCGTGTTTTTTAGTTTTTTTAAACTATTAATTTATTTTTTAGTTTGATTAACTCTAAAAGCATGTTTTTTAGTGTTTTTAAACTATAATATTTAAATGAGGTCCTGGTACGGAGGACTGGAACTATAGTTCCTACAATAATTTAATTGTGAATAAAACAAAGGCTAAATGCGAATAGGTCGAGCCAGCCAGGATTCGAACAGGGAACAGTCAGGCGCGTTATCCGTTGTGCCGCTGTCCCACGTAGGGTTGAATGTCTTTACTGAATACTTTCATTCTACATGGATTAAATTGCTCTTCATAAGTTAAAATAAAAATCACTAATCCTGGCGATCCTAATCATGATGTGATAATAAACTTATCAAAATATTTTATTGTCGTCGGTCCTTGAAAAGTCTACAACGTTTAAATTAAATCTAATCTCTTAAAGTAGGGCAAAATCGAGCCCAAAGAGTCAGTTACATACAAACAAACAAACAAACATACAGGTGAAACTAATAAAAAAAGCGTATTAAATATATAAGCCCTTGAATCACTCAATCTCTGTAAACGTATAATATTTGAACCTGATTTAATTTCTGTTCCTGAATCGAAAATTGAAGAAGAATTATTAAATCAAGATTTCTTTTTTCGTTTGACGAATAATAATTTTTAAAAAATAATGTCAAATAATATAATCCGATTTTGAACTTGTGGGCACTGTTTTTCCAAAGAACTTAAAATTGAATATTTAATTGCCTTTTAGACCTTACATTCCTAACCTCCTTCGTTGCTTTGACTGCCAAAAATATAAACAACCTTGTCATAGAAAAACTGACCTGTTCTTGCTGTGCTTCTCCAGGTCATTCATGTATAGATTTAAAATTCGAAACAAATTGTCAACAATTGCATTCTTCAAACTAAAAGCTGCCTCGGTGACAGAAAGAAAGGCGCAGGAAATAAAAATAACATGAAATTTTCTGATTCTGAAGGCTGAAGATTCCATTTCATCCTGCCTCAATCTATACCTGAAGCAATACAAATCAGTAATTACAAACAGTGTAGCAAATAAAAAGTTTGTTTATTGGTTTAGTTTGTGTAAAGATCAATAGTAGCATTACTGGAGTAATTTGCCTCCACTTCAGAAGCTTTAACCACTTTCTGCATGTATCAATCTTGCATCTGCACCTTCGATTTCTGCCACTGTTTCTTTTCTTGTTGCTCGGAAAGAATGAAAGGAATGGTACAAAACAAACCACATTCAAAAGAAAATTTAGCTGACAAACTCAAAATATATAATACTTAATAAGCAAAAATTAAACTTTGGCCACCTTCTAATCTATAAGAATTTAAATCATCAGCACTATAAATATTCATGACAAGGACAATTCCTCTAGTGATGATGTAATGGAACACGACGCGAAATATTATGAATAACAGAAGGAATAAAAGTTCTCTAATTAAATTGCTATAACCCTAAAGAAATTGACAAAAGATTCCTGATTGCAAGATTGCGATTTCTTCGAAGTACAGTATCTTGGATGTTAGCCAATGTCTTCACTCCGAAATTCCAGCAACAACAAAACTTAGCAGAAATTCAAAAATTCCAGTTGTCGATTTAAGTTGAATATATTTTTCAACAAGTTCCTAATTTTCTTCAAAAACTTTGCAGTATGTAATTTATCTATTTTATTAGTAATATTATTATTACTGATAATTACTGTATAAAAATAAATACTGTGTAATTAGCCAATGTCTTCACTTCGAAATTCCAGCAAGAACAATTGCAACAACAAAAACTTAGCAGAAATTCAAAATTCCAGTTTTCGATTTAAGTTGAATATGTTTTTCAACAATCTCCTAAGTTTCTCCAAACTTTGCAGTATATAACTTATTTATTTATTATTATTATTATTACTGATGGGGTTTTGAAAATTTTCCATCACTTAAGATGTGCTTTTCGCAAAAGCACAGATTTCATATTCAATAATAGTAGTACTAAACAATGGCTGTGGTTGGATATAATAATCATACGTGCTGTCAATTTTCGAAACTAATTTTAATTGCTTTCCATTATTTGTGGGCAATACAAACCTCTTTATCATAACATGTTCACACATGATAAGAACAGGTGTAATGCAGCTGTTAATATAGCTGCAGCTGTCAATGTCGAAAATAGGTATCTATTTGTGACAACTAAGTTATAGATTTTTATTAGAAAATGTTTTTTGTACTGTTTACGTCAAATGCTCCGATCTACTTATCTTCGGCGGATACTGATTACTTTTATTTTTAAATGAGAAAGGAATTACATGGAGATACTTGGAGCATAAATTCAGAAGATTTCGTAAAAAAAAAAAAAAAAAGCATTTAGTTTTAAATATGAAATAAAAAAATTAATCTGCAAAAATTTCCATTAGAAATAAATTGTCCAATAATAGTATCAGATGACAATTTTGAATTTGTGTTGCCAATTTTTGTAACAATTGTTGTAATTAACATTTTATTTTTTTAATATTAAATTAGTTGCCAATATGAACTTTTTTTAGAACTTCGTCTAAATTTATAAAAAAAAAAATAAAGAAATATAGAGTTTAATTAAATGAATTGCTAGTTAATTTTCAGTATATTTAAACAGCTGAAAATTAAATTAATGTGGTATTGGTTGTGTGGGCAAAATAAAATGTTCATTATAAACATTTTTTTTTTTCTTTTCAAATATTTGATACTATCATATTTTTTTTTTAAAATTTTATTCATTGTACCACAAACATATTTATATCTATGACAAAAAATTTATATAGATATTTTCTAAGCAATATACTTCTGAATATAAACTTCTATACATATTCTCAAAAGCTCTATATTGCGATGACAGTACGATCATAGTAGGCGGTAATTTCCAGTAGTACAGAAGATTATGATCTGATCTCTTTCCCCTTTAAAAATATGGATTTTTCTTTTAGTTCGCACAATTTTTCAACCATTCGTTGTATCAACTGAAAAATCGTATAAGTTGGTAGCTATATATTAATTAACGAAAATCTATTACAGAATTTCAGGTATTCATTATGAAACTTGCATTATTCTGCGCCTTATGCTATTGACCGATTCAAGAAATATTTTTAATTACTGTACAGATCTAAAAAAAGTAGTATCAACTCACTTTTGAGTAGTTGATTCACTGTGTTTTGGAATGCGTGTTTTAATCGATTTAGCAAGTCGCCATGATTCCACATAGAATGAATGGTGGTGGGTTATGCGGCATGAATTTCAATATTATTATCTTGAGAGCTGTAAAAATTTAAACGACAAAATGTAAAGCAGGAGCATGATAAATTAATTTGGTGGATTCCCATCCCCCCATTTTGTAAAATGTTCGAATTTCCTAGGGTGGCTCCGAAGCTTTAACAAATTACGGTATGCACTTCAAATGTCATCCGTGAGGAGTTTCATTCAAAATTGCAGTAGAACAACTTTTTACCCTACATTATTCTTTGCATTGGGGCGCATTATGTGTATTCTTAATTATATGATGTGAGGCAGTAATGATAGAAACATAAATCAGCTTCGATTCATAGAAATTTTAAAAAATATGCTTTTGACATTATGTGGGTTCATGAAACGACGCTTCGAAATGTCGTTGCCTCAGTATTGTCAGTATTCAGTAAATTCCTCTACATAACATAAAAATGTGATTAATAGACAGAATCATTATGATCTGCTATCACGGCTCATCTCTGAAGCCGTAAATTATTCTGAGCGTTCATCTACTCCCATGAGTAATAGTTTAAACTAAAAAAGCAAATCTCCTCCCTCAAGCGAGTATTTAAATCTTTCAGTGGATAGTAAATACAATAACGTGTGACTAAAAATCCCTCACCAGGCCGAGAGATAATCTTCCTTACCAAATGCAATAAATAAAACCGTATAAATTTTGATTTCTGTTCAAATTGCAGTATTGTAGCAAATCGATTTGGTGTCAGCAGCTCAAAACTTTTGTACACTATTGAAGATTCGTATGGGTATGGGATGTCATGTAAGATTTATTAGAGGTTTGAGTCAATGACTCCAAACTGTTGAAATTAACAATTCCTCAATTCATTCCCTTCCTTAGAAGGAATTGAGTATAACGTGCTTCAGGACAGACCACACTAGCGAGCAAACGTTTTGAGAAGCTCACATCTAACTAGCTGGAATTTGGACGGTACTCGAAATGCATGTTGTTCCATTTCTCAGGATTCGGGGTAGTTTTACTTGGAATCGTTACTGAGTCCATCATCAATTGATTAACTTTTCTTGGCGAATGAGGGTGGTCAGTTGCTCCCAGGAAAGACAAGGGGTTGTGTATGACCGTGGTGGTTGTAGGGAAGAGAAAACCATCAAAAATGTGCCACACGGGAAAGAAGCCAGACGGAAAAAGAAGAAGAGTTTAGGACTAATAATCAGCAATGGCCACAACAAGTTCAAAATGGATAAAAGTAATAGCCATTGCCAAATTCAGATTTAGAGAACCGAGATCTCGGGAGATGGTCGAGAAGACTTGAGAGTGTTAGTGAGGGTATTGCTGATAAACCAGCGAGTTTTGGTTTAAAGTTTAAGTTCATTGTGAATATCCGTTGCTGATGTTGCAGCTGAGTTTTGTTTAATACTTATCTCGTGTAAATAGTCATTAATAAATGTGTTGGCTAAGCCTTGTTATATTGAAGTATTGAATCTTTTTCCCCAAGTCCACTGAAGGAGATTAGTATTCTAACTTTGATACATAATTTCAGGTGGTCATCTACAGAAAATCCAGATGTCAATGAAGTGAATGAAAGTTGAAATTACGACGAATCAAATTCACGAATGCACAAATAAAACAAATGAGTAAAAAAATTTAATATTTTTTATAATAAGTGGCATTTGTTAATTAAAGAAATTTATTATTGTGTAAGATAAAATTTATTATATTTTACGTGTTTGTTTTTAAGTAAATCTGAGCCTGCATTGTTTTTCTTTTATTTGAACATATTTTAATAATGATGCAAATAGCAATAATTGATTAATGCAAAGTGATATAAGAATTTTTTTTTATTTTTAATAATACTCAAATTTGGGAGCAGAATTCAAATTATACCATTTATTTATTTTTTTTTTACGAAAATGTTTGAAAATTTAATATCAGAGATTTTGTTATTAAATCAATTCTCATCAGGAGTAAACATTTCTCTGATCATGATCGATCACCAATCACGATGAAATAACTCATGGTATAGTCCATATTTCATTTGTAATTGTTTCGACCTGTGAAAGTTGCACAGACATTCGCTACAAAACACTAATTGCATGTAATATAACTACCCCCAATACTGCATGTCTGCTGTCAAATTTGAATGATATTGTTTTTTGCGTTCTTGTTAAAGAATATGCATTCTTTTCTCCTGGGAAAAAATGCCAAAACTCTTTCCGTGAGAAAAATTCTACAATATATTAACACTTGAATGTATTTAAAATTAGAAAATGTTTCGTATGCAAATATTTGAACTATCAATTCCACAAATTTTGCCATACCTTAAAAAAAGACTGATTAGTCTGTTTCCTCTGAAATCAGCTGTTCGTATATTTATGGCTTTTGTGCAATACCGGTAAAAGCCGATTTACGACAAAGACAAATAAGGCGAAAAATTCTTTTAAAAACAACAACACAATCCTTAGTTCAAAACTAATATAAACATAACTATATCTAAACTCGTAAAAGTAATCAAATTACATAAATTACTTAAAATATAAAATCGTAAAGTAATAATTCATTTTACTGTAAAACAATAATTATGCAAACAATATTTGATACTCCAAGAGAATGCCAATGTTTCAACTGCATGAAAGATGCTCCTTTGCCTCCACTTCTAATGGAACGCATTTGGTCTTGTAAGAACTTAGAAGGTAAGAAAATGGTGTTTGCTTTGTTCATCTTATTTGGTTGTACGCTTATTATTATTCTTTCTTTAGAAATTTTTAATTTTTATAAATTCCCAGTAATTTTATTAAGTGATTTCTACAAAAACATAATACTAACTTTGGCCAAATCGCAAAAATAGGGGCTGTTGGATGTAGTGACTTTTTTGTAGGCTAACTGGTGATAAGTCGCCAAATGCGATAACCCGGGTTTCTTGTATTATTTCAATTCATTTTCATTTACAGGTTCCAACCCGTTACCTAACAAAATGTAACGGGATTGAATTGATTCATTGGCCCCGAACATTGGCGAAAAGAATTTTTGACGCCAAATTCCAACAGCCCTATTCTGCCATTTTACCACAACTTTTATTCAAAAACATGTTTTAAAATAAAAGTTTAAAAGGGAACACATGTAAAGTACATTCAAACACACTGATTTTAGGATCTAAAAATTAATAACCTACTCGTTCTTTTCATGGATATATATATATATATATATGCGCACATCCGTTGTGTCTTTAGGCTCAACAAAATAAAGCGTAATCATTTGTGGCTCAATAGTTGACTAAACTATTAATTATAGAAAAGTTATCTGAAGTCATTCTGTATATTAATTATTTCATTAATAATTTTTACATTGCATTTATTTGGTACAAAAATTACATAAACAAATAATAAATCAAAATTCAGTCTTCTTTTTTTTTTTTTCTTTTGCCAAATCATCGATTACATCGCTTATATCAACTTCAGCATTTCGATGAATATTTAATAAACTAAATTTGAAAAACATCTGCTCAAACAACACATTCAGACGGCATGATAATATTGACACTGATTCATTAAAATACCAAATATTTAACAAAGACATTTGTGAGAGACAGAAAGTTTGACATGTGCACTCTTTTCCTTTATGGGATTGAAGGAAGGGTCTCAAACTCGCCAGCTACATTATATATATATATATATATATATATATATATATACACTGATGACAAAAGTCATGGGATAGCAATATGCAAATTTTCAGATGGCAGTAGCATCGCGTAGAACAGGTATAAATGCGCAGTGCTTTCGCAGAGCTTTCATTTCTGTTCAAGTTATTCATGTGAAGAGGTTTTGACGTCATGATGACCGCACGGCGGTAATTAACACTTTGAACGCGGAATGTTAGTTGGAGCTAGACGCATGGGTCATGCCATTTCGGAAATCGTTAGGGAATTCAACATTCCCAGATCCACTGTGTCAAGAGTGTGCCGAGTATGAAAAATTTCAGGCATAACATCCCCCATGGACAGCGCAGTGGTCGACCGCCTGCATAACGACCGAGACCGGCGACGTCTGCAAAGAGTCGTAAATTCTAACAGACAAGCAGCACTGCGTCAAATAACCGCAGAAATCAATGTGGGACGTACAAGGGACTTGTCTGTTAGAACTGTGCGGAGAATTTGGCTTTCTTGGGCTATTCCAGCAGAAGACCGACTCGAGTGCCTTTACTGACAGAACGACATCGCTTGCAGCGACTCTCGTGGGCACGTGAGCATATCGGTTGGTCCCTAGATGAATGGAAAACCGTGGCCTGGTCCGATGAGTCACGATTTCAATTGGTAAGAGCTGATGGTAGGGTTCGAGTGTTTTGCAGACCCCACGAAGCCATGGACCCAAACTGTCAGCAAAGGCACTGTTCTGGTGGTGGCACCGTAATGGTGTGGGCTGTTTTTCATGGCATGGACTTGGTCCTCTGGTGCGACTGGACCGAACATTGACTGGAAATGCTTATGTTCAGCTACTTGGAGATCACTTGCAGCCATTCATGGACTTCATGTACCCAAACAACGATGGGATTTTTATGGATAACAATGCGCCATGTCACCGGGGCCACAACTGTTCGCGATTGGTTTGAAGAACATTCTGGACAATTCCAACGAATGATCTGGCCACCTAGATCGCCCGACATGAATCCCATCGAGCATTTATGGGACATCATCGAGAGGTCTGTTCGTGCCCAAAATCCTGCACCATCAACGCTTTCACAATTATGGACGTCTATCGAGACAGCATGGCTCAATATTCTTGCAGAAGACTTCCAACGACTTGTTGAGTCCATGCCAAGTCGAGTTGCTGCACTTCGCCGGGCGAAAGGAGGGCCGACACGATATTAAGAGGTATCCCATGACTTTTGTCGCTTCAGTGTATATAATGTGTGTCCCCTATAGTTATTGTTTCAGGAGATGAAAAAAAAAACAATGGAATCATAGAGAAATAATAAACAATGAATAAAAACAAAATTTTCGTGCCCTATTATAAAAATGAAAAAACGTATACTCACCGCCGATCATGCCAATGTTCTACCTCGAATCATGCCATACATCGCGATTCACTATTTTTCACTTTTTAATATAGAAATTGCAGATTACTTTTTACTCATGAATTAGAGATGAAATCATGATTAGGCAACTGCTAGATGATGAGAAAGGTTATCGATAGACTTCAAGTTAAACAAAAAAAATTAAATATGTTTTTAAAAATTACTATCAACAGATGTTAAACTTCATT
This sequence comes from Caerostris extrusa, assembly GCA_021605095.1. Lineage (NCBI taxonomy): Eukaryota > Metazoa > Arthropoda > Arachnida > Araneae > Araneidae > Caerostris > Caerostris extrusa. The sequence continues at coordinate 194,494 of BPLR01013209.1, read as the reverse complement.
TTGTGTATGTCTTTTATGGAAAGAATTTTAGAGTTGGAGAATTTTTTTTTTTTTAATTTTACAATTAATTTATGACGTCGTTCACATTTCTTTTCCTTCATTTGATAAATCCGTTCGAATCAGCGAGTTGATGACAGCGGATTGGGGTGATGCGAGGTATTACCAACTAGTTGAGGTTTTCTCCATTCTTCCTCTGACATGCTGGCAAGAGTGGCGTTCAGAAGAAATGATCAATTAGCCTACATACTCGTCAGAAGAGGACGTATATTATGCTGAATAATGCGCCTTAGCCGAATCCTGCTGAAAAGTGCAACCCTTTCCCCTAATTTCTAATTATCCTTCTTTTACTTTAAATGTATGTATGTAAATAAAAAAATATAAATTCAAAACCTGCGTCTCAAGTATCTCAACCCAACTACACCTACTATAATCTGGCGCCAAACGTGGGCCCATACCTACCCCCTGTTGGAAACAAAGGATTCGAAACCCCCAAAAACCCTTGTTTACCGTATTTAAATCTTAATCTAATCAAGTATCTCAACCTAACTACACCTACTATAATCTGGCGCCAAACGTGAGCCCATACCTGCTCATTACAATCTGGCGCCCAACGTGCGCCCTGTGCCTATCTACTATAGCATTTAGTAAACATTTAAATTTACTACGAAGAAAGAGTTGGAGACATAGGATTCGAAATAACCCCAAAAATTTGAAAAAAGACCTTATTTACCGTATTTAAATTTCTTCTACGAAACGAAAAAGAATGCATGTTATTTAGAATTAATGGATCTTACGATCCAATAAAATATGCTCTATTTCAGAACGGAATCGCATTATGAACCATATGTACTATGCGAAGCCCTTTTTGAAACAAGACTGGACGAGAGACTGGCGTTCTGTGACTCAAGGGATTATGTTTCTAACTACAATAGTCGGTCCACATATTTTCCACAGCGAGTTCCCAACAAACAGTTCTCCGACTACGCGTGCAGAAAATGGTGCGATGAAGAGCATATTCCACCTCTCTCAGGCAAGTGTCATGGAAAAACAGATTTTGAATCATCATTTGGAGATTTATTTTTCACTAATTATGATCCAAAACAATATTTACCAATAGGTCTATTAAGAAGCTAATCTGTCTCTATATTACAAATTTAACATCATCGATTTTATTTACTTTTACGTCGATATATACATCAAACAAGAGGAAAAAAATAACTAAAATATAATATGTAATTATGATTTATTCAGAGATAGATCTTATCTATTGTTAAATATACAAGTTGAGTTCGAATGGATGTGACAAAATTAAACCAATTCCGTGGTAACCTTTTTTTTTTTTACAATTTTCGTACTAAATGGTTACCCAATGAGTGATGCTGTCGAAATTACTTTTCACTTAAATATCTTTGAAGTATTAGAGATGAGCTTATTTTTGTTCTCCCAATTCAAATATTTCCTTTATTAGAACCCTATACTGTTAAAAATATTAATTCCCAAAAATGAACAATTGGGAACTACAAGTTGCGAAGGCCTCTATTAAATTATAATTACTTTGATATTCTGAAAATAAATTTTAAAAATGGAAGTAGAAACTAAATCCTGTTTGATAATCACCTTCTCTACTTGACTGCCTCCTTGAATCACCTTCTCTACTTGACATTAAATTATTGAGAGTCAAACCAAACGTGAGAATTATTTCTGAGATTAATTTCTTCGCCAATCGATACGAATACTTTAAGCCCAGAACAAAGCGGCCTGCCATATAACAACTCAAGTTAAAAAAATAATGTTCTTGCAATCGTTGCCAAATAACGGTCCTGAAAATCTGTTGTAGCACATTTTCGACCTTGGCCTGATGGTTGTCTGTGCACAGTGTCTTTAAACACGTTTAACGTTTTTGGTTATTTTTTAAGTCTTTACTAACTCCTGTCAGCATCTCTCTTGCTTCCATTCACCTTATCAACGCCATTTTCACAATCCTTCGAATGTATTCTGGACGACATATTCAACAAATTACAAGCAAAAATTTTATTCACCTACTCAAACAATCCTGCAATTTGACTTCAAATCGCCCATGTGCTTTCCTTTCTATACGTACCGAAAGAACCGGCTCAAAAAATTTGCCTGTTTTTCTATAGCGAAGGTGAATCCCATTGGATTACATGATTTCATTGACATTGAGTTACCAACCATTTATCTTTCATTACAGTTAACTTAAGTAACATAAAGTACCTTTTATGTTCGTTGCTTTAATTTTTTCTCGCCAGTGTAGTTATCGTATTTTTCTGCTGTATGAGAAGGTCCTTCCAAAAATCTGCTCAGGTTGCAAACGAGATTTATTGATTGTAGTCGACAAATCAAGTGGAACACAGTTTTAAACATTATTCCTTTTTCTAATTGGTAACATCTAAAAGCCCTTGGATATGATATTTCCAGTTAAATCTGAGAATTCTAGTTAAATCTGAGAATTTCTACACGATAGTTCCAGCTACCAACTATTCAGAAGATACTAGCCAAGTAAACATAAATATGTCTACGTATTGACTTTGGCAATTGTGCATCAAAACTGATAATCTCTTGTTTCAACTGTAGTAAAAAAAAAAAAATCAGTGCTAGTACATAACAGGAAAAATTAATCACCAGGTCAAATATTTATCCAGTATAGTTATATTAACTGTTAGCAATTACAGCTGAACGATTGATGGATTTTTGCTAAGTGCTTAATTTATAGAATTCTGTTTGTGTTTTTAAATTTATGACGCAACTCCATTACAAACTGTAATACTGATTGTTCACCATAAAAAAAATCAAAGTGCAGTTTATACATTTTTTATATTAATACAGGTAATGCTAAAACAAAGAAAAGCCCTTAGAAGCACAAGTGTAATACATAACTTGTTGTATTCCAGTCAGTCGTAAATAAATCCAAATGAAAAGCAAAACGTAGTAGCAATACCAGCAATATTATAACTCTTTTACTTTTATTTGTGTTTTTATAAATTGAAAATATACATATATTTTGCCATTACACGTTATTGATAGTATTACCGATATGAATAATAATTCAATAACAAAATTTTAACTTTTATTGAATACCTTCGTTTGGAATTTAATACTATCGATTTTATTTTAAATGGTTGTTTTATGGAATTTAGTAATAAACTGAACAATTTTACAATTAAAAACACTCTCAATAAGCTGAAATTTTGTTATCATTTTCATATGCACATTATATCAAAAATAATAATAACAAAATAGAGATATAACTTCAAAAAGAAATTATCTGATTGTGTAGAAATATCGTATACAAATATCTTACGACCCAATGTGCAAATGATTAAGGACCTGATGACAAAAACAAAGGACTACCAAATCACAAAGTAGATGCCATTGGGATGTGGCGAGTTTTGCCGCACCAAATGTGCAATAAGTCGCCAAATGAGGTAACCCATGTTTCTAGCGCTGCTTACAATTCACTTCACTTACAATTGCAACCAGTTACTTGGCGCACTTTGGAGAAAAGATTTCTTGACACCAAATTCCAACGGCCTCCATTCTGCCATTTCACCTGATTAAGCTTTGGTGGCCAAGAAATCCATAGTTCGATCTTTTGGGATGCAATGAAAAATTCCAATTCTGTGGCAAAACTATCAAATTTGATCCCTATCACATTTTAATCATTTCTTTTTTTTTTTTTTTTTTTTATACATTGCCATTCGGATAACTCCTTCTAAGTGCTTTTCTTCGGTCTTAGATTGTACTAATAAAAAATTTTACTATTGATACATAATTTTCATATTTTTATGGGCGACATATTATGGTGGTGGGATATCATCAGCCGTAGTTGTTACTGTCTTATCTTCAAAATAAGATAAGTTTGTGAATAGTACTGAAAAATACATTTCTATAGCTATTGGTGCTTTGATGACAGATTTTATGTCTCTTTTTGCCCCTTCAGCCAGCGACTATACTGCTCAAACCATGCCAGATTTGTTCGAAGAGCGCCGCCGGACTCTGTACGGGCCACTCCGGCCTTGCGAAAGCATCCACAGGGTGGATTACACTTGGAAAGATGACTACAGTCCTCAAGGAAAGTTCCCTGGATGGTGCCTCAAAGGGAAAGCCCCCTCATTTTAGCGACAGCGACAGGGATTGAAGATATTGAAAACGGTCACGAAAATCCAAATGGTTATTTAATATAAAAAACTTCATCGTTATCAATAATAAAAGACATCATTATTAATCATTTGTGTGATATTGTTCGAGAATGATTTGCATAATTTATAAATTATAATTTCAATCTGTGAAAAGCTCAAAATGATTCAATGAAAATCACAGGAAGATGACCTCATTTTCAAAAAACCACCGCTAATGCGGCGTGATTGTGGACTTGGAGTCGTCAGTATAAATTTCTTTATATTAAGGAAAAGCTTGTCTGTACGGATAAAAAAAGTGGAAAGGTAGCGGAAAAGTATTTGGTCGAGGGAAACTTTCCAAATCCTCAATTATCTTAATTCGGTCATCATTCCATGAAGATTCCTGTTCAAGAGATAAAATTACAGGATTGTCCAAATTTATAAAATTAAGCAAAAGCTGAATTCTATGTCCAAAAGAACGAATATACGACGGTATCTTTTTGTTAAAAGTTTTAAAATTGCGATTATTAAAATGGTAATTTTAATGGATGTCCATGATGTGATTTAATTTTAAAATAATATTTTAGGGAAAGTCTCCCATGTTTGGTGTTGACAGCGGTAGACTCTCTAGGTTTGGTCTAATGACATATAAAGTAAGAACAGGCGAGGTACGAAAATGCCTTGATGAGGCGCATTTAATTTACCAAGTGTTGTTCTGGCAGCAGAACCATGGATCAGTCTAGTTAAGATAAAATTAATAATTTATAAATTGTTGAAAATTATTCTGAATCTGCATCCTTGACTATGTTAGATAAAACTTTTAAAAGATTCAATGCTTGAGTACATTTACGTCTGAGATTAAAATGTGTGGATTAAAAAGAAGTTTGGAGTCGAATAAAATTCTTAAAAACTTCTTCTCTAAACACAACTAAATTGATAGTCCATATAATAAAATGTCTGGATCGGGATGTAGACTTTTCGGTTTACAAAAATGAGCACAAGAGGTTTTTGGTAGGAAAAAAACAAACGTTGTCTGCTTATTCTGTAATTGTTTCTACAACTGTCTGAAGTTGACGTTCAAGAAAAGCCATGCTGACACTAGCGCAGAAAATCAGAAAGTCGTCCACAAATAGATAGCCATTTACATATAGGGAAGTTGTTCTAAAATTCAGTAGATTTTAACGTTGTAAAAGTACAGTACATTAAAATAAAGTACACTTAAAGGAGGGACATTTCCCTTTGGGAAAAAGTCATTAGATAAAATATTACCAATGCGTATATTAAAAGTTCTTCTCTTCAAAAACTTTTTTTGAATGAAAACGGATGGATTTCCACGAAATCCCAGTGTATGTAAGTTTTTTAAAATCCCAAATCGCCATGCTCTATCATGGCTTTCTCCATAAGGCATTCCAGGCTTTTTTTCGAGCAGTGCAACCTATATAATGTGTAAAATCGGCTCTTCGGGCTGGAACGTCTTTGAATAAATAAAAGCTTCTAAAAATTCTATTATTTTCCACCCTGTTTCCTTGATCTCAACTTTTAACACAATGAATTGTATGCATTCTACGGGTTCCGATGTCTAAATACTTAGTATCATCTGATAATAATTCTTTTAGCTCTCAAAAAAACTTAAGGTAACATTGGGCCATCCATGTACTGTTATTTTTCATATCAATAAATAGGGACGCCAAAGTATCTTTAAAATTTTCCAGCAAATCTTTAGCATACGAATGTACTAAAGACACAAATTTCAAGTTTGTTTCGGTTTGTCGCTCTATAGTCATTTTATGCACATTTTAAGCTAATTAGACTGAGGCCTACAGTTTAACATAGATTCCGAACAACTAACAAGCATCGAACAGAACAAGCAAGATTCCAACCTGAAGCCTGTGGTACCAAAGGCAAGAGCGCTAGCCAATTGGCAATCAGGCCACCAGATTTCCAGTATCATGTAACGACAGACCACGTTCAGGCCTTGAATAAACTTTCCAGTAATACTACGGAGATTATTTTGTGTTTTAAAACCGTAGTTAACTATAATGTTCACTTATATATTACATATTATGTACACTTTTAATAAATAATTTTTAACAATTATTCATGCCCTATTCTGTTTTTATTGAACTAGTTTTACTGGCCAGTGGCTAGAGCTCTGGCGCTTGGTACCACAGGTTTCGGGTTCAGTACCGGCGATGCCATGGATGTTTGTAATGGTTCGGAATCCACTAAACCATCTAACATGATCGTAGAGCGTTGCGGAGGTATTGTTACTCCGCATCCGTAGCTTATCTTCAAGCTACACGCACCTCATGGGTAATGCAAAGTGAGTAACGTCGGTGCAGAGCTTGCTTTAAGGCATCAAAGACAAGTGTCTAAGTGTTTGCCAGTTGCATTAGAATAAAAAAAAAGTTTTACTACGAAAAGCAATGATGTTTACAGGAAAACAAGTGCATTTCCAAAGTTTCTCTAATTTGTTCGTACTTAATAGAAATAGACCATAATATGATGTATAACAAGAAAAGCCCAAAACGAATTACAAACCGAAGAATAATTTTATTCTTTAAAGCATTTAAACAATAATTTTCCTTAATTGCACCCAATTTAAAAGTTATCCTTAAATGTTATTCAAATGTTATTGATTTTTATTAAGTGTTTAAAGATTCTTCTTTTGAACCATAACCTAGTTATCAGTTAAGTTTACTTTTGTATTTCAAAATTAAAAATTATTCCCTTCCTTTTCTGTAATTTCTGTCAGCTAAATATCTCAAAGCACAACAAATTTTATAAGGTGTATATGTTACAGTCAAAGCTTGAATATTATAAAGTTGCCGATGTTGTAAATAAAAACAACCCTAGCCAAAACTCGAAGTTCCATTTTTCAGGCTTTCGCCAGGTTTCAAGAGCCATTTTGCAATTTGGCCAAACTTCGGGCCTCAGAGATAACATAAATAAAGGTTGAATAATTGCTTATATTATGAGATGGTTCTCTGAATTTAAAAAATGAAATATTCTTTTTATCACAAAATGAAATTTCCCTTTGACAGGCTACATTACCCAGAATTGAGTTGACTGCAGTATTTGTTCCAGCATGAGAATAGCTAAGGATATGCAGTTGCTTATTAGATCAAGAAATGTTAAGTTCATGATTTCGAACTTCAAACTTTATTAATAAATGTCGCATTTGATTATTTTTTTTTTTATAATAAACATGAATGAATCCAGGCTATGCTCATGTATACACTTTTTTGTAACACTATCAATAAAACTACACACCTCATGATTTGGAAAATTAGACTTTAAAAAAAAATTAGCACTATTTACCACCATAGTTAGTTGATATGTATCACCTGATACACATTATAATATTAATATACTACCAGCAAAATAACTAATGATGAGCAAAAAATATATTTAAGTAACACCAGTGAGATCATTTATAAAATATTGTTAAATACTTAAAAGTATTTAATACATACAATGAAGATAAAATGTATTCAACACAAGGGAAAAAAACTGCTTTTCCCACCAGTAAAATAAACATTTTCAACCTCTTAAAATTTATATTTTAGCATATGTTTACTGACTTTCAAACTAATCATGCTAAAAAAATACTGTAGTATAACGAATAAGCAGTATAGAATAATAGATTTATGTAGTATAAATATGTCGATCACTTTTTAATTAAATGTTGATGAATTTTTTATGCAACTCTGGCGTCTCTCTTCTTACAGTTGCAAGTTTTTTAGATGCAGCCTTAATGGTATTGTTTGCTATGCTTTACATCTATACAACTTTCACAGTACTCAAGTAATTTTCTTTATAGCTTCTTCATTTTTTTTTTTTTTTTTTTTTTTTTTTTTTGCTGCTGTTGTTGTCTCTTTCAGCAACAGATGGGGGTTTCTTGTACCTTCAGAAGTTCTTCCTCACTGGAAGATATGGTTGATAGCTTTTCACCCAAATTTGTTTTGCTTCCCCCGAGTTATCTTCTGGCACCACTTCGAGTTTTCTCTCTTCAGCAATATTCCTCTTGTCACTATTTATTATTTACTTGTCTAAAATAGGATGATTATTCTGCCTAGGAGTTTATCGCAAAGTTTATTATTTCTTGAGTAACAGAAATATGCGATATAGACGGGTAATTTTTTTAGCCTTTGCAAACTCTTAAAGCTTTAATCCCAACAATAGAGCGCGCTCCTTGCATCAGTATGTGTTTATTGAATGAGAACACTCTACATAACGGCCTGATGGCCAATTGGCTAGTTCTCTGGCCTTTGGTACCACAGGTTTTAGATTCGAATCCTGACGGTTGATGGGTGTTTGTTAGTGATCAGAATCCATGTTAACTGTAGGTCTCGCTCTAATTAGCCTAAAGTGTGCACAAAATGACCGTATAGCGACAAACCAAATCCTTTCAGTAATCGAATTGTCCTGAGACAAACTCAAATATGATTTGACTAATTTGGTTAAATGGGCTAGACCAGGGGTCGGCAACCTGCGGCTCGCGAGCCACATGCGGCTCTTAAAATGTAAAGCTGCGGCTCTTTAGTTTCATACACAAATATTATTTATTTTATCAGAAAAAAAAAAAAAAACATTTAAAAAGCGTTCTGAATCGATTAACGAGGATTAGGCACCAATTCTATGTTTGTGCCACAAAATTTTCTTGCCAACAATAAATAGTACTCGGATAAATAATAATTTTTTTTATAAATAATCTTGCTTTTAAAAAATAATAATTTATTTATTCATAAGAAAAAAATATCTATTTATTCATATATAAGTAGTGTTTTTCACAACAAATTAGATAATATATGGCATTATTAGATAATTACTTATTATTTAAGTAAAAGAATTAAACATTTACTTACAACACTAACTTGTACTTCAATAACAAACAATTGAGCAAACACATATTCAATGGGAGCGATGGCTTTGCATGGTTATTCAAGTAAAAATTTAAACTTTACTAAACAATGTAACTTGTACTTAAAATAAAAAAATAACATACATTTGAGCAAACAAATTCAATGGGAGCATTGGCTTTGCATGGTTTTTGAAAGTTTGGATAAATTTGGCCCATAATTTGTTGTTTTAAATTTCAAAATACGACTCTAAATTTTCATTTGTTAGTTGGCTTCTTACTTTACTTTTAATTATATTCATGCAAGAGAACGATTGCTCGCACGAATATATCGATCCGAAGATAGTCAGCACTCCAAATGCCAACTTCTTCACCTCACAGTAGCAATCTGGAAGACTATTCCATGCGTCGAATATAAGTGCCTCAACTCGCGGCATTTCTTTTAAAGCTGTCCACTTTTGTTGCGTTACGTACATACATTTCTGGACCTCCAACTTGCTTTTCAACTCTGTAAATTTTCCACTCCACAAAGCTTTACTTTTTAAATCTATCAATTGCATTTCTAGAGATCCAGTATCAATTCGAAATGGCTCAATGTAGATTTCGTTACTATTTGTGTTGAGAGGATTTACTATGAATACTAGAGTGGTTTTGAATTGCTCAAATCTGTCAGCAAATTCATCTTTAATTTTTCTTATAACTGTGCTGAAGTACCTCGTGTCAACAGTTGCACTGGTTTTATCGCGACATTGTTTTAGAAATTGAAAATGAAGTAATTTACAGCTCTGAATATCTTCTGCAAAAAGAATTACTTTTTCTTCAAAACAAACCAATTCTTCTACCAAAACATAGGCTGAGTTTCCCTTTCCTTGCAGTTTTAGATTCAGCTCACTTAACTTTGCTGTGATATCCACCATAAAGTAAAATTTTTGGAACCATTTGTCGTTCTCTAATTCAGGGTGATTAATGCCTTTTCATTTAGGAATGTATTTATTTCATTCAAGCACCAAGCAAAACGTTTCAACACCTTACCTTTGGAAAACCATCGCACTTTTATTGTAAAGAAGGAGTTCGAATACTGAGTCTCCATTTCGTTTAAGAGTTCTTTTAAACTAACGATGGTAGAGTGCTTTTGACAAGATGCTGTTAACAATCTTGATTACCAAATTCATGACCTTTAGCTTTTATGTCTTTTTTGAAAATTTGGTGATATATATTTTATATCTCTCAATTAGGGCTGTAAAAAGATAATTTTTACTGTAGGCATTAATTTTTACTCTAGCAGCTACTGATATCATGCAGAAAGTTGTCAGGATACTTATTCTATGAAACAAAACTTCCCACACCAAGACAGTAAGACCTTTCTTAAAGGCAGCGCTCTACGATCCTATTAGGACCGGGACCTACGGCTTAAAGTGGATTCCGAACCACTACGACACCCATGGGCAAAGTCGGGATTTGAACCCGATACCTGTGGTACCGTACGCCAGAGCGCTAGCCATTCGGCTATTATATATTGGACTATTATATATATATAAACTATTTAAATAATAAACAATCATTTTACAATTAAAATTGGTATTTCTAATGGTAATGATAATACCCAATGATATAGAGATTACTGAAGATTTTTGGCAATAATTTATATTTTATGTGAAAAAACAAACTAAAATGTTTTTCATAATGAGGTTTATAAATACATTCATCAAAATTTGGTTCAAAACCAGATTAAAAGATCACAAAATGTTTCCATGTCATCCTCTTTTGTAAGTATCTCTCTTTTTTGTAAGTATCGTTTTTAGATTATCTTTTAGGTAGCATCATGAAGCCAACAACTCTTGCTGATTTAGCCTAGTATCCAACACTTTAAAAAATATTGGCTGTTGTAATACGAGATTTCATTTGTAATACAAAGGACCAAAATTTTAAACAACTAGTACAACAAAATTACTGCAAAATTTGAAAATCAAGTTTTATTTTGTTACTTAATTTTATGAAGGAAAAATTTAAAAAATTGTGAAAAACTCATCTGAAAAATATTTACAGCATTTCATCTATCATGCAAAAATCAAAAAGCTTTTTGTCATCAAAAAATTATAAGACTTTTGATCAACTGCATCATTATTCATCAAATTTTTTCATAAAATAATTTATCATTCATGGCTACATTTTTACTACAAAATTGAAATATTGTAAATATATCATCTGAATTGTAAATTGTATATATCAACTGTAAATAAATATATTTATTTAATAAACTTATGTTGTTGCGTTTACTATTTTTTCATTTGATAAATTCTGATCCTACATGGAATAAAAAATTATTTAACATGGTCACTTGATAATGCGGCAAATTATTGTTTTCTCGATGGCATTGACATACGGAATATAGAATACAAATATACTATTGATGGATATTGCGGTAAAAACTGATTATATCAATTTGTGAAATATGTGTAAGCAATGGAAATTGATACTTTACATAGTCTGAGGTACCTAGAAAAATTACAATTTAAACAAATAGAAGCCTGATGTAAATACAAATTTATATTTATTAAAAACAACAACTAGTTCCTTCAATTCAGAAAAGAAAAACATTACACAAAAAAAAATTGTCTCGTATAGAATGAAGGTTGTAGAAGTGCCCAACAGCATCCAATTTTACAGTAGTTTGTTGCAAACTTGATCATAGATTCTGTGAAAATACATTAATTAATATCAATAATAATTCAAATAATTTGTCAAGTGTTGTGTTTATTTTCATTTCAAGTTATTTATAAAATTACATAGTTTCACAAATATAAGTTACCAAAAAAAAAAAAAAAAAAAACTTTTTTCTATTCTGCAAGATAAAAAAAAAAGAAATGTACAAAATAATAATAATCTTAACTTAATTTCTCATAAAAAAATAATTCAAATAAAAACCAAAGGAATTAAATCTCAACAGTAAAAGAAAACATACAAAGCCTCTCAAACATATAACAATCTAATAAATGCAAATTATACACTATGAAAAAGAATAGAAAATTTTAAAAAATTTTGCAGTCAATTGATTATTTACCAAATATCACCCAGATATGATCTAACCAGAATAGTAAGTAAATATCCATTTATTTTACTTGATGTTATTAGGGAAATAAGTAATAAAATGAAGAATAGAATTTAAAATTAAGAGAATAAAAGTTATTAAAACATAACTATGAACATAAGTCCAAGAATTATAAGAATCAATTTAAATCTCCCAAGCCAATTAAAATTTAAAAATAACAATTCATTTTCTTGTTTATTCAATGAATATTATGAATTTGCTACATGGTAAATCTTTGTATAGATACGTCCTTAATTTTAAAAAATGAAAGATAGATTTGAAAAACAAATATTTTCAATTATAAAGCACTGTTGTTTTTACCATTTAATTTTAGTATAACATTATATGAAATTCTATATATTTTCCAACATAAGTAAAGTTCAATATTAAAACTCCAATCATTTAAATTAACTTTTTTGTCATAAGAATACTCTAAAATCCAATAAAATTGATTCATGAAAATTATTTTATAGTTATCTCGTCAATTAACAAATCTGTATTAAAATGATGTGCAAAGGTATAGGCCAGGGGTCAGCAAGCTTTTGAGTCGGAAGAGCCAAAAATTACAATTTACAAAATTTCAGTTTTTAAAGAGCCACAAAATTTTTTTCTTGCCAACCATAAATAATACTCGCATAAATAAAGTTTTTTGATAAAAAGAAAAAAACTAATCTATTTATTCATATATAACTAGTGTTTTTCACAACAAATTAGATAATATATGGCATTATTAGATAATTACTTATTATTTAAGTAAAAGAATTAAACATTTATTCCACTAACTTGTACTTCAATAACAAACAATTGAGCAAACATATTCAATGGGAGCGATGGCTTTGCATGGTTATTCAAGTAGAAAATTTAAACTTTACTAAAGAATGTAACTTGTACTTAAAATAAAAAAGAATAACATACATTTGAACAAACAAATTCAATGGGAGCATTGGCTTTGCATGGTTTTAGAAAGTTTGGATAAATTTGGCCCACAATTTGTTGTTTAAGTTTCAAATACGACTCTAAATTTTCATTTGTTAGTTGGCTTCTTACTTTACTTTTAATTATATTCATGCAAGAGAACGCTTGCTCGCACGAATATATCGATCCGAAGATAGTCAGCACTCCAAATGCCAACTTCTTCACCTCACAGTAGCAATCTGGAAGACTATTCCATGCGTCGAATATAAGTGCCTCAACTCGCGGCATTTCTTTTAAAGCTGTCCACTTTTTTGTTATGCGTTACGTACATACATTTCTGGACCTCCAACTTGCTTTTCAACTCTGTAAATTTTCCACTCCACAAAGCTTTACTTTTAAATCTATCAATTGCATTTCTAGAGATCCAGTATCAATCCGAAATGGCTCAATGTAGATTTCGTTACTATTTGTGTTGAGAGGATTTACTATGAATACTAGAGTGGTTTTGAATTGCTCAAATCTGTCAGCAAATTCATCTTTAATTTTCTTATAACTGTGCTGAAGTACCTCGTGTCAACAGTTGCACTGGTTTTATCGCGACATTGGTTTAGAAATTGAAAATGAAGTAATTTACAGCTCTGAATATCTTCTGCAAAAAGAATTACTTTTTCTTCAAAACAAACCAATTCTTCTACCAAAACATAGGCTGGGTTTCCCTTTCCTTGCAGTTTTAGATTCAGCTCACTTAACTTTGTTGTGATATCTACCATAAAAGTAAAAATTTTTGGAACCATTTGTCGTTCTCTAATTCAGGGTGATTAATGTCTTTTTCATTTAGGAATGTATTTATTTCCTTCAAGCACAAAGCAAAAACGTTTCAACACCTTACCTTTGGAAAACCATTGCACTTTATTGTAAAGAAGGAGGTCGGAATACTGAGTCTCCATTTCGTTTAAGAGTTCTTTAAACTAACGATGGTAGAGTGCTTTTGACAAGATGCTGTTAACAATCTTGATTACCAAATTCATGACCTCAACTATTTCGGCCGGAATGTTTGGGCACAAAGCGCTTCTTGGTGTATTATGCAGTGAAACGTAAGAATTTCGTGGTTTATTTTGCTCTGAAGAATCGTTGTTGCCCCTTTATTTTTTCCTGTCATACTTCTGGCTCCATCAGTTGCTATTGAAACAATTTTATTTAAATAGATCTTATTGTCTTCAAAGCATTTTTGCACGGCTTTCGCTATATCTTAGCTAAGAGATAGAATCGGTGCCTAATCCTCATTAATTGATTCAGAACGATTTTTAAATGTTGTTTTTTTTTTGATAAAATAATATTTGCGTATGGAACTAAAGAGCCGCAGCTTCACATCCAAAGAGTCGCAGGTTGCCGACCCCTGGTATAGGCTATATCTGTCATAACAGAACAAAATAATCTTAATTCTTCTAAAGTACATTAAACTAAGGGTCTCTCTCTAATATTCCGAATGCTCCATTTAAAAAAAAAAAAGTTTCTTTTTTTTTTTTTTTTCTTCCACCCTGACTCCTAGGGCAATTTGCCTGCTTCCATTATGATCTATAGCTGTTTTAAAAATAAATTAACTAAAAATATAATTTTTTTAATACTAAAAGGAAAAAAAAAAACACTTAAATTCGTTTATAAATTAAAAATTCAAACAAAAACATTTTTCACTGTAACTATTTTCTTGTTTATACCTACTATTTTCTTGTAAAAGGTGTGTCCAATGTAAACTGGACACACCTTTTATCTCCAACACAGATGGCACTTTTCTTTTTTAAATAGTCTTTTCGGTGAGCATATGACTGTCTCAAAATGAATAACATTATTACAAGGATTAATAATAATTAATCTGCAACATGATTTTATTCCAGTTTTCTAAATGAGATCGGCAACTGTAAAAAAGAAAAACATAATTTATATATAATAAGTGAATCAAGTAAAAAGCTTATCTAAAATTTCATAAATACTTAATTTATTAGATGCCACTTACCATTCATGGGCATTTCATCAATCTGCGTGGAATAGTACTGTTCAATATCTCTAAGAATTCTGATGTCATCATTTTTGACAAAATTAATAGCCACCCCCTTTCTTCCAAATCGACCAGAACGGCCAATCCTGCAATAGCAAAAATCAATGTTTTTAACTATTATGCTATTGATAGTCATATATAAAATACAATTTCAAATTTTACATGCAGTATATTCTGTCATATAATTTACATCTATACTTTCAAATTGTACTTTTTAATTTTTAGATGTATTCACTATATAATGTGCACTCTTTTTTTTTTTTTTTTTACACAAGGAAACCTAAAATGTACATGTGCAATAAATATTCTTATCTTTTAAAGTTATTAATTCAAAGCATTTACTCAACTATAGCATCACTGTTAGTGAAATCTCCATACGTGAGTAGAAGAAAAATGAAATGACATTCATTAATATGCCACGGAATAAACGTGCCTTGCTGCCTAAAGAAGTAACGAAATTATCTATCCTAGAAGAAAATGTTGCAAACTGGATCCTAGAAAATCGACAGAATGGTTTAATTGTAACAAAAAACAGTGTACATTTATTTACTATAAGGTGGGCAAAAAAAGGATACAAATGAAAGTGAAAATTTTAAAGCAACTTTGAATCAGTGTAACCAATTTATGGCATATCATAATTTAGCTTTGCTGGAAAAAAAAATCACAAATTCCTCCTAAAGATCTAGACAACAAATTGATAAGTTTCAGATGTGATCGACCTATCCAATATATATATATATATATATACATATATACTAATATAATACTAACTGTTACATATTTAAAATAAAACAATTGATGTGAAAAGAACAAAAATACTTCAAATAAAAACAGGTCACAAAAAACTCACTTCACCGAAGTGCTGTCCTGCTTAGCGGATGGTACAAAATTAAAAATTGTTATTTTTAAAAAGAAAAACTATGCAAAAATTAATTTTCTGAAAGGTGTTTTTATTCAAGGATGGTTGGACAAAAAATGGTGTAAAATTGTCGATAGGAAATGTTTGGCATAAGTGTACAGGTGCCTTAAAGAATCCAGTAACTCTTTTAGTTTGGGGCATGTTCAGATCCCATCTAATGGATAGCATGAAGAAATTGCTGACAGAATACAACACACACATGACAGTTATTTCAGGCATATTAACACCATTAGTTTAGCTTTTAGATGTATGCATCAATAAACCATTCAAAGTAAATTTAAAGCAACAGTAGAATAAGTGGATTTTAGAAGGTGAAAAAAAACTTTTACAAAAGAAGGCCAAATGCATCATGCCAGTCTAGAAAAAGCACACGAGTGGATAATAAAATCATGAAATGAAATTTAAAAAATGTAGTATATCCAACAATTTAGATGAAACAGAAGATGATTAATTATTTATAGATCAGAGTGACAGTGATGAATATGAAACAGAATTATACGGCATGCTTGAAGATATATAAGACGAATATGACAAACTTTTCATGTTATCCAATAATGAGTCATACGTCATTTCATGAAAGATATTGTCATTTCTTTTAAATACTATAAATAGTATTAAAGATATATGTAAAAATCTTTTTTAAGCTATAATTTTTATAACTGGAATATAACGCATACCCATAAATTTCGATTTTACTTTTCATGTTAAAAGTTCATGTACATACTTTTTGTTTAAAAAAATGCTACACCAACAAATTGAATATAGTCTTTCAGATTTGTATACCAAATTTATATATTTTCAACAAAATGTGTTTAAGAAATAATACAGATAATTTTATTTTAAATACTTTTGATAAAATTATTAGTTTCATACATTTTTTAGTTCTTAAAACTTCCCAACAATTGTTTTGTAGAAACATTTAACAAATTTTATTTTTTAAAACATTTATTATAAATATAAACCATAAAAATTGCATATTTTACTCATAAAAAATATTCTGAAACATTTTCAAAGACTTGTTAGGATATTTTAATATATACAAGCACATCACTAAATTAGAATATTTTAATGATGAATGAAACTGATCATAAAATTGTTTTCTTACCTGTGAATGTATAATTCTCTGTTGTTGGGAAGATCATAGTTTATAACTAATGATACTTGTTGAACATCAATTCCTCTCGCCCATACATCAGTGGTAATAAGCACACGACTGTATATATTTAAAAAAAAATCCATTAATTCTAGTAGTGTTTTTTTAAATATAACTTATAATTATCATTAATAAGGAAATATATTTGGTTAAGAAATAAAGAGCAAAAGCAACTAATGTTCAAAACTAAAAATTATCCATGTATGCTATTTTTTATTATTTGATAGCCTTTTTATTTAATTTTTTGTTACACTTTTTTTAACAATGAATATTTTCAGTTTCTATTTACAAGGCTGAAAAATAAAATCCTTACGTTTGTCCAGATCTAAATTCTTTCATAATAGCATCTCTTTCTTTCTGGGGCATGTCTCCATGCATGGAAGAAACAGTGAAATTTGCTTCTCTCATTTTTTCTGTGAGCCAATCAACCTGCAAGAGCAATTATATATAAGAAACTATGTAATTTTTTTTTTTATTATCAAGAAACATTATTATGTTGTTGTTCTAATGCAGCTATCAATATAGACAGTTAATCCTTATTCCATAAGCAAGATAAACATGATTATATTAGATTGGAATAGCTAAACCTTATGATTGATGTTAACAATCAATAAAAGTAAAAATAAAATATTTATGATACAATGGAAAATATAATATTTTAAGATTATTATAAATACTAAATAGTTTAACATAAAATAAATGAATGAAAAATTAAAAAATTCAGTAATAAGGAATATTAAAATTTTATACAAGTATCCAAATCTTATAAGGAGAGTCCATCGCTGATTTGTATCAAATTTATATTATGAATACTTCAGGACTAGGGCGTTACTTGCTATTACTTTTGCTCAAAGTAATATGATCCACTTTTCTATAACTTTTGAAAAAAAAATCATAAAAGTTTTTACACATCAATATATTAACTACTGCCAGTGCCCTGGAAGTTTAATCAGGAAAAGCAGTAAGTAGTAGGGATCTGAAGTTTATAGGTTCTATTCTAGATGGTCCAAGAGAAGGGGGAAATACCGCAACTGCACTTGTAAAAATTTGGTATTTATAAAGAATTCTGAATACTGTAAATATATTGTCACTCCTACTTTTATGATAAGTATCACCCCTAGTTCCTGTATTGTATTTTCAACATATAATCAATCATCAGTGGCACAACAGTCCTTGGTCGGCTAAGGTTGTCAGCCTGCTAGCAGATTTCTAGACAGTATTTGTTTTCTTTTTACGGGGTAGGGTTGTCAGCCTTATGCACAATGTTCTACAGCCATATTATACCGGGATCTACAGTTTAAAGTGGATTCTAAGCCACTACAAATATCCATAGCACCATCAGGTCTCAAACCCGAAACCTGTAGCACCGAATGCCAGAGCAAGAACTTTCATTATATAACACTTAAAACAATTTTTTTTTTTAATAATTACTATATTAATTACAAGTTGTGTTAAATTTTCTTTCAATTTGAAAAATTAATTTTTATTCTCAACGTTATGCATTTAATTAACATAGAACCGTCAAAGTTCAGCATAATGTTTTCAAAAAATACATGGTTTTCTTTAAAATTAATATAAACAACAAATGTGCTGTCAAGCAATTACCATACATAAGCAACCATACATTACTGTAAACAATTACCATACATAAATATAAAAATATTTATCAATTTTGTCATATTACTTTTGAGTGAGTGTAGAGATTTAAAATATAAAAGAAACGAAGTCCATTCAGGAAATAGAATCTACCATCTTAAGATCCCTTATTTATGCATTTTTTTATTCAGCTACTTGGCTAAGGGCAATGATTAGTAATCTAATGTATAAAAGCTTTCTTATGATTTCAAACTTGATTTTATCGAAAACTAAGGGGTGGGCCCTATTACTTTGGGCACATAACATCCTAATTGTGACTGTAAGCTGACATATACTATAAGTTTGAGTCAAATCAGTGACAGACAGTTCATAAACTCTCATATTTTACTAGTAAAAACAAAAGGTGGGTAAGAAAATTGTTGTGACAAAAATATAATTTGTAATATATTTAATTACAATAAATATAGAATATAGAATATAACCAGTCAAAATTTAAAACTATAACAAAAAAATTAATATTACACATAGCCACCATTAAAATTTAAAATACTTTTCTTATTAGTCTTTCTGCCTTCTTATAAAAGCAATTAACATTTAAAAAATTCAGGAAGAAACAAATTTGTGCACAGACTACTAACACTGATTTTTTTCCTCCAAATTTGTTTGTTTTGTCTCACAGATAATTTTAAATAAGAAAAACAGTAATTAATCAAATGTTAAACACAAGATGAAAATTACAGTATTCTATCACATACACCTATTTCATTATACTAGAAATGGATGTTTACTGTAGAGAACTTTTGCAAACATAAGAATCCAGTTTAGTTAATAACTACATGGTTAGAAAAAGAAAAAAAAAAATTTTTTTTTTTTTTCATACCTTTCTTTTGGTGTTGCAGAATATAACAGCTTGTGTTATTGTCAATGTGTCATACAAATCACATAATGTATCTAATTTCCATTCTTCTCTTTCAACAGCAACAAAAAATTGCTTAATACCCTCAAGAGTCAATTCATCACTAGATAGAAAAAGACATTATAAACAAAACAAAGTACATGTAAATAAAATTTAATTAAATAGGGTACTAAACAGCATATAAATTGAGAATGAATGTTTGAATTATGTACCGTTTGACTAAAATTCTGACCGGTTCTGTCATGAATTTGCTGGTCATTTCTAAAATTTCATGTGGAAGGGTTGCAGATATTAAAACAACTTGAGTACATGGAGGAAGATATCTATATACATCATATATTTGATCTTTAAAACCTTAAAAAAAAAGAAAAGACATATATATTATCAACATATTCATTTTAATTGCAGCAATCTTATTTTTAAGATGGCAGTACTACTTATTTAGAAAAAAATTTAAAAATTAATTTAACAAAGCATTTCAAGATATTAATAGTTTTGATTTCTATGTAATTAAAGAGAATTTTCCAGCTTAAATAGAAAATAAAATTATATGTTTTTAGATAATTAAAAACACAAACAAAAGATTTGAAGATTTATATTCAATACTATAAAAAAAGTAGTAAACTAATTCCCTGATTATATGCAAAAAAATTTCCATTCAATGTTTTATAAAACTATTTATCAGTGTTTAATTTTTACTATACAATATTGATTTGTTTGTTTTAAGAAATTATATTATTTATACAACTAGAAACGGTTCTAGTACCTTTATTTAACATTTCATCAGCTTCATCCAAAATAAGCATTTTAATGGAACGTGTTCTCAAATTCCGCCTTCGAATCATATCTGGAAAACATACATTTCACATAATAAGAAACAAATAAAAATAAATTTTACTTGATAAACGTAGTTAAATAGAACCAAAAATTAATTAATAATTAATAATTTTTACAAAAACCATGTACCAAATACTCTTCCAGGAGTTCCAGAAACAACATGCTGTCCATAATCTAATTTACGGATATCTTCTCCCAGATTGGTTCCTCCAATGCAAGCATGACATTGAACACTCATATAATCTCCAAGGGCCAAATTACCTAAAAATCACAACATATATTCATTGCATTTGTTTATGGAACAATTACAATTTGATTTAATGAACTGAAAATCCTCTAGATATATATACGGAATGAATTATGGCAATAATTCACAGAGCATTTTTCAATTAAAAAAGTTTCAACACTACTTCATTGTTCTGAATGAAACACTAGCAGTAAAATGAATTGAGAGTACTGGAGAGAAAGAGATAATGGCTTCTTCAAGTGGACAATAAGATCAACCAACTTCTTTTAAGGAGGATATATAAAATATATGCTTACATACCAAGCTTAATAAATTTAATCCCCCTCCCTTTAACAATAAAAAATGCTTTAGCACAAAATCAAAAATTATCAAAACATTTTTTTGGCATGTCTGAAAAATTTTGTTATAGGTGAATCACAAAAAGTGGTCAAAATGTAAAATTTTTATGAAAGTAAAAAAAAAAAAAAATTATATATATACAATTAATAGTACACAATTTAATTTTCATATTACTTTAAAAATCTATTCAAATGTAAAATTTGTACCTAAATATTTCAAGTTATCTAAAACAAAAACAAATTATACTTACTTTTTGTATTTGAACAGCTAATTCTCTGGTTGGAGAGAGAATAAGCACTTGTGTTTCTCGAACCTCAGTATCTAGCATTTGTAAAACACCAATTGAAAATGTAGCTGTTTTTCCAGTTCCAGATTGTGCTCTAAATAAAGATAAAAACAGTTAAAACAACAAACAATTAACAGAAGAAATGCAAGTACGAGGCAAGTTTTTTTTAAACATTTCAGGAAGTTATTTATGCCTATAGTTTCAAGAAAGCTAGTGGGAGAAGTTGGAGTGTGACGGAAAATTTGGAAACCAAACAAAGCTTGGGGGGGATTGCGGAAGGCAGTAAAAGGCCCAAATCGACAAAGAAAATAAGGGCTTAATAACACCACACTATCAACACTTAAAATATATTTGTTCTAAATACTGCCCTATTAATTATGTATAAAGATTATATGAGGATAATTTTACAAATTTATCAAGAATTACACATAACAAGGATTCACATAACTTTAATACACAATTTTAAGCTAGATAAATAATTTAAAAAAAAATGCAATTAGTGATATATTACAATGCATTTATATATGTACTTACTGCGCAATCACATCTCTTCCTTTCATTATAGGTTTAATAGCCCGTTGCTGAATAGCTGATGGTTTTTCAAAACCTGTAAAAATAAAAATTACACTTAATTCCGTTTTAAAACAAATTTAGACTTTTTACACACTTTTGATTTATAAAAATTAGAAGAAAAAAAAATTCTAAAAAAGAAAATTTTGCTTTACTTTTCTTTTTTTTATAACTGTGACCGGTACTTACGTATTAACGGTACCTTGGCGACAGTTGTGGCAATAAAGATCACACGTGCCAAACACAGCTACAGATTTGGCGCCAATATACACTTAAAATTTTTTTGTTCCAAATAATAAAATATGAAACGCTTCATTTAAAATTAAAAACGCTTTCAAAATATTTTTTATTCCAAATAATAAAGATTGGCGACACTTAAAAACCGCCAAGTCTGTCGCCAAGGTACCGTTAATACGTAAGTACCACTGTGACATAGGAGACTAGGAATGTAATACTATTTCCATTTGTGAAAATTCCCCTAAATTTTATATGGAATATTGTCTTGTTTCTCTGCATTTGTAGTTTGGTGTTCAAAGTGAAAAATGCCGTTTTGATGTTTATAAATCTTTGTTTTATTAATTATAACTGAAATATTTTTCAGTAGCCTTAACATATGTCACAGAATTCACCTATAACAAAAACAATCTCTTTGAATATTAAAATACATATAGATCACCTTGCAACTTGACAAGGTGCAATTCTGTAGAAAAGCATTTGGCCAAGGGTCTTGAATTTAAAGTTCTTTTGATTATAGACAAAGCACCTGACAATCCAGTCTTAGAACATTCAAATGTGCAATTTTTATTTTCTACACCTAATACTACATTCTTAATACAACAGATAGATTAAGGTACAACTGCAACATTTTGGACAAACTGAACAATGAAATACTAACAGTCATTGATGAGTTGAAGAAATTTTCAATTATGGATTGTAGCAATCAAATTGAATTAGTGCTAGCTGAATTATGACCAACTTTGAATCATGTTGGAAATCTGTCTGGCCAGAATGTATAAAAAACAGATCCATCTTTCCTAATACGACCGAATTTTGTATTCAAGAATTAGTGATATGATTTTTTTCCATTTCATATGATG
Source organism: Caerostris extrusa (assembly GCA_021605095.1). Taxonomy (NCBI): domain Eukaryota; kingdom Metazoa; phylum Arthropoda; class Arachnida; order Araneae; family Araneidae; genus Caerostris; species Caerostris extrusa. The sequence goes on along the minus strand of BPLR01013209.1, from coordinate 171,478 downwards.
ATTTACTTTGTATCATCCCCGTGCAATCTTCATGAAATAAAATGTTTAAGATCTAACAAAAAAAACTCATGGTTTATTGCAATATTTTTACAGATTTCTTAGGACTGGATCCATTATTTTTCATAGATGCAATATATATATTTACATGTACTCTTTCAGAACATATCTATCATTTAAAAACAGAAATAAGTTTATTCCTTTTAAACAATTCATAATTTATCTTCAATAAACAAGGTTACCAGAAAAACTTGCTGATGAGCTGAGCTATTGAAATGATTATTGCCTTTTGGTGTAAAAAAGGGACAAATCACAACAAAAAAACTGCAGAATCCTTATGAATTGAAAAACAAGGCTATTAGCATCATTATTATAAATATGTTAATATCACAAAAATTGATGTGAAGCATACATTCTTCTCAGTATATTCTCTCTAACGAAACAGATATTCAAACACATGATTTTAAAGATTCTTTTACTGTGAAATTGTTATAAATGTCAAAAAATTAGATTATTTCCAAAATTCGGTAATTACAGTTTAATTATTTAATATTATTAAAAGTTGGCAAAAGATTTTCTTAACGCAGTTCTTTAACCATGTTTAAGAACTGCCAAACCAACAAACTTATTTTTCGAAGTTTTAGATAAATGCTAAACATTAAAAAAATATTTTCTTTTTAGATATGTACAGCATAACTTTAATAAAAACTGCTTACTTGAATAAAAGCATATTAAAATAGAATAAATGAATTACAACTTCAATTTTATAATTTTTACAGATAGCAAATAACAATTTTCGGAAAATTTTTATAACTAATAATAATAATAACTAGTAATTTTATAAGTTCAGTCCATGTGATCAGCCGGTATGATCTTTAATTGAAAAATAAATATTTACCATAAGCATATATTCCCCTCAATAGATCTTCCCGTAATCCTATATTATCAAAGGTAGGAATGATTTCAACATCTTCACTAGTATCAAATTCAACATTTGATAAATCTGTTTCAATAATACGACGAGGTCTAGACGCCATTTTAAATTTTGGGAAAAAAAACAAATGATCGTCACTAGCAACCGACGTGCAAACAACTTCCTCTTCTAAGTAGTACAAAAGTAGATGCTGCCACAAACTCTAGCCTAAAATAAAATGTTGCCGCAAACTCTAACCTAAAAAAAAATGTTACCAGGGTTCCTAGATGAATTGCAGCATTTCTAGATATTGATTAGGTAAAAATTTAACCAAAATTAACCAAATAATAAAGCAGATCTATATTATAAAATTATGAGATGATCATTATTTAATCATTTAATAGTATTGGAATTTATTTTATCGATATATTAATATTCCTTTTAATTAATCATTCATTAAGCTTCATTTTTACATTTACATTAGCTATTGAAAGCTATTTATTTCAAAAATAGATTTTATTACATGTTAAGAAAACATTTTATGTAATATTTATGTATAATATTCATATTTAATTTACTAAACTTCTTTGTTCTTTGAATATATTCAAATAAATGCAAAAGAAAAATCCACATGGAGCATGAAGATAAATTTTATTTATTTATTTATTCCCTTAAAACAATACTTACTCTGTTAATGAAAATTGTAAGTATATACACAAGTATACGTAAGTATTTTACACAATCGTGATTTTTTAACGTATTAAAAAGAATACAGAACACCAAAAAAATTATATTCTTTATTTAATTCTCCAATAGAAATTATAAATAGATTTGTATAATAACTCAAATCTTTTCCGGAAATTAATGAATCCTAGCCATTCATTTCTTAGAATATTTTAATATGTTTATAATATACCAAGTGGGCTGAAAAGTTCATAGGCTAGCATAGAAAAATTATTTTTTTGATAGAATTTGATTTTATTATTCAATATAGTTGTCTTCGAGGGCGATACAACGATTATAGTGGTCATACAATTTTCAATACTATTTTTATAGTACGATTTGTCTTTAGCCTCAAAATAAGCTTCAGTTTCGGCGATTACCTCTTCATCGGCGCGAAATTTCTGTCAGCAAGCATCTTCTTGAGGTCTGAGTACAGGAAAAAGTCGCTGGGGGCCAGATCTGGAGAATATGGTGGATGAGGAAGCAATTCGAAGCCCAATTCATGAAATTTTGCCATAGTTTTCAATGATTTGACACGGTGCATTGTCTTGATGAAACAGCACTTTCTTCTTCAAATGAGGCCGTTTTCCTCGATTTCGTCTTTCAAACGCTCCAATAACGCTACATAATAGTCGTTGTTTATGGTTTTTCCCCTTTTAAGATAGTCAATGAATATTATACCATGCGTATCCCAAAATATTGATGCCATAACCTTTCCAGCCGACTTTTGCGTCTTTCTACGCTTTAGAGTCGGTTCATTACGTGCAGTCCACTCGGCTGACTGTCGATCGTACTCCTGTGTGAAATAATGGAACCATGTTTCATCCATTGTCACATATCGAGGCAAAAATTCGGGTTTTTACGATTGAACAGCTCAAAACTGCTTAGAATCATCAATTCGTTGTTGTTTTTGGTAGATTGTGAGCTCGCGCGGCACCCACTTTGAACAGAGCTTTCGCATATCCAAATATTCATTCAGGATATGTTCAACACGTTCCTTTGATATCTTTAGGGTCTCAGCTATCTCAATCAACTTCACTTTAAGGTTATCAGAAATTATTTTGTGGACTTTTTGATGTTTTCGTCGGTAACAGCCTCTTTGGGACGTCCACTGCGTGCATCATACTCGGTGCTCGTTTCGCCTCGTTTAAATTTAGCAAACCCCTTCTCCACGGTTAATTTTCCTGGTGCAAAGTCCGAATAATGTTTATCAAGCCAAGCCTTGGCTTCAACAGTATTTTTTCACCAAAAAGCAATGCTTTATTAACACGCGAAATTCCTTTTTATCCATTTTCAAACTAACAAAAGTTGCTTCACTAAAAATGCTATAACTCACATATTAATAATGCAACAGCTTTCAAATTTATACACCTGTCTTTTGAAGGTTAGGGGCCAACTAAAAATTATATGAATTTAATACTAATAGCGCCATCTATGTGTCAGCCTACGAACCTTTCAGCCCACCTGTTACTTAACGAAATAATATAAAAATTAGATTCGTTTTATTTGTGTTTATTTGCATTAAAAAAAAACATTTAGAGTAAGAAATGTACTGAAAAAAAAACCTGCTTAATTAACAGAAGAAATTTATCTTCCACGAATCTATATTACATAAAATATTACTAATTTTACGATAGTTGTTAAGCAAAATGGACAATATAATAAAAAAAAATTTAAAATAATAAGTAATTAATTTATTAAATAAAAAAAGAGGGACATGAATTAAAGTGAGTGATGAATTTTTATAAGTGACATGAATTAAATATTTTTGAGTTTTGCCGATCACTTGAAGATTATTAACTAGTTTTGTTTATTTAAATATTATTATTATAATATTTATAATTATTAATATTTTCAATTCTACAATATCTTAAATGGATGTTGTTATAATAATTTTTAATATTTTGTTACACAAAGGCATAGGAAATAAATAGAAAAGCAATAAAATTTATTTATTGTGTTATATATAACTTATGTTGAATTACAGATGTTAGACATTTTAACATCTTATGCGTCAAACATAAAAAATTAATGTAAAAGATTATTACAGTAAAGTTTTTTTATAACATTTATCAAGAAATTTATTAAAATTTTATATTAAAAAGGACATTAAAAATAATTTGTGTATAAGAAATACATAAAAAGTTTGCAATTTTTTTTATAATAATTATATTCAAGAAATGAAGATTATACAAAAAATGTCAATTATAAAATAATAAAAAATGAGTTTTTTTTTTTTTTTAAACTTTTTTTCTTAACCACCAATTTTTTTCTTTTAAACCATTCATCCAAAATATTTCATCATAGTCAAGTTGTTAATGTACTAGTATTAAGTTCAGTTAATCGAAGTTTAAAAACTCACAAACGTTGAAATATTACTATTTTACTTTGATCAAAATAATTAAACCATGTTGGTCCTTATATATATATTTTATATACAAGGTTATCCTTATACTTTTAAACCAGTTTTATTAAAGCTGAATTCAACGATAATTAAAAAAGACAGATAATTAAGACTTCTTACAAATAATTATTAGACTAAGATTTTAACGCTCTGAAAATTGCTATTTATTGGAATTACACTGGTGTGCAAAACTTAAGCAACAGGTGGGTTTTTGCCATAACTCCACGAGAAATCATTTGAGAGACATGACATTCAGAAATGAGGGAGAGTATTATGTACGTAAAGGATGACGAAAGCATCGGCGCTGAAAAAAAGAAATACAATGCATACGGTATGGAATCAAACAAAATCAAGCTTCATTGAACGCATAGTAACGTGATTTATGATTGTGTATCCAACAGGAAGAACAACAAGCAGATGTTCCTTAACATGGGATATGCCCTCCCCTCCTTGTTGCTTCGCACCGTCTCCATATTCAGAACCAGCTGGTGCAACATTTCTTGCGGTAGGGTGCCCATTCCTCAATCAACATCTGTTTGAGTTGTTGGCTGTTCTCGGAGGATGTGGCGTGCTGGCAATGCGTCTCCCCAAAGCATCCCACACATGTTCGAGGGGATTTAAATCTGGGGAGTACGCTGGCCAATCCATTCGAGTGATATCTTCACTTTCCAGTAGCTCCTCAACAGCAAGAGTCCGATGGGGCCGTGCATTGTCATCTATAAAAATTAAGTCTGGGCCAATGGCACCTCGGAACAGACGCACATGGGAAGGAGTACCTCCTCACAATAGCGATCCCCGGTTACAGACCCTCTGTCGAAAACGTGGAGCTCAGTTCGCCCGTTCAGCAAAATGCCTCCCACGACAAGAACTCCAGAACCACCATAACGGTGTCTTTCCTTGAGGTTACTGGGATAAAACCGGGTCCCGACCTCTCTCTAATCAAAACGGGTCGAGAATCGCTTCTGGTACAGAACCGACTCTCATCTGTAAAGAGGACACGACTCCATTGATCAGTTGCCCAGTTTTTGTTCTCTCTGCACCACTGTAAACGTCGTGGCCAACTTTCAAAGGGAGGCAGCGTTCAGGACGGCGGGCTAATAGGCCCACTTTGTGAAGGCGTCTGGCCACAGTACTTGTCGCCCCGTTGCTGTACAGAGTTGCTGTGCAATGTCGCTTGCTGACTGCTGTCGGCCTCTTTTCGCCTGCAGGACGATATATCGGTCATCCTGTAGTTGTCTTTCTCGGGCGGCCACCACCAAGGTTTGGAACGCTTTCAAGCGCGCGAAACAGCACTTTTGTTGATTCGAACTCTGCAACTACGTTGGTGACTGTACGCCTCTCATCCAGCTTTCCGATCATTCTTCCACGTGTGAAGTCGTCCAGGTGATTTCTTCTAGTCATATTTCACGAACTGACTTACTGGCACTTGCAGCGAATAAAGTTGAATTGCCTTCCTTTTATTCTACTGTTGAGCTGCGCGCGCCACATCACGTGTTTGAGTACGCTCACGTCGCCTCCGACGTTTTGTTCCTGATATTTGCATCCGCATGACGTTTCTACTGACTTACGTGTTCATTGTACTGATCTCCAGACCTCCTTTTCTGCAATTTCATGGCTATCTGCTAAATTTTTACATTGTTGCTTAAGTTTTTGCACACCGGCGTACATCAACATTTGCTATTTTAATTCCTTTATTATGAACCGACTTTTAACATAAAAAGCTTGGGATATGTTAGAGCTGGAAGGCAACTTGCTAACTGACATTAGTAAAAAATGTAGAATACTTAACGCAATAAAAATTTTTATATATATAATTTTAACAGAGAAGGAAAAGTTCTTGTATTCTACATTATGCATTAGAATTCTTTTCATTTTAAGAAAGAAGGATTAATTTTCTAGAAAAGAAAGAAACAAATAGGCAACTGTAATATAAATCAGAATATCTTATGATATTAAGTCAGACATTTCGAAAATTTACTTTGTGAATTGTAACATAGAAATTTATCGAAAAAAAAATTTTTTCAAAATTATTTTTTCATCGACGAGATTTTAGGTCCAATATGTCAATACTCTTAGGTTGGTTGACTTAACTGATCTTTAAGAAATATGTTCATTATGTCGTAATATTTTTTTGTTCCAATGCAGCTGGCAAACTCTTAGACAGCTTGGTCTTGGATACCTTAAGGCAAGTGCTGCACAGACGTTACTCACTTTGCATTACCCAGGGGCTCGTGTAACTTGAAGATACGGACGCGGGTAACAATGTCCCCCGCAACGCTCTACGATCCTATTAGGACCGGGACCTACGGTTTAAAGTGGATCCCGAACCACTACAAACATCCATGGCACCGCCGGGACTCAAACCCGAAACCTGTGGTACCAGGTAGCTAGCCAGAGCGCTAGCCACTCGGCCATTCAATCCCTTATGTCGTAATATAATATGTATAATATAAATATAATATAAATGTAATAAATAGAATATATATATATATATATATATATATATATATACAATATTAATAGGTTCATTAAAGACAACCCCATTCTAACTCTGGCTTAACAGATCACGACATCATCATCACCAGTTTTAGAAAGCCCATAACATGTATCACACAAAATTGAAATCATTATTACGAATCTTCCTACTTTTTCAATCATTTGGCTTTGTATGAAATTGTTTGCTTTCATATTTCTTACACGAAGAAAAAAAAAATATCTGAATCCAAATATTTCAAGCTTACCCCTCCATGTGTTCTATTTACTGCATTTTTTTTTTTTACTTTAAATTTATGAAAAACCATTGCGTAACTGAAAGTTCAATTTATTTTACTTTTTTGGTTAATTATTCAATTAAGCATGCTGAGTTCCTGTCGCTGTTTTCAAAGTGAGTCGATTTTCCTTAGGAACCCTTTCCATAGAACAAATAGTCATTCTTCTGAAAGAGTCGTGCAATCATTCTTCTGAAAGAATGTATGTTAATGCAGAATGATACTATAAATGTTTGTTCAAACTAGGGAGTTAGAATTTTATCATTAAATATACTTTAAAGAAGAGGTGACATTGTCATACAGTAGTAAGAACATATAATAAAAAATATTCTATACAATCAAATAACATATGTAATAAATTCTACATATACTCATTAACTATCGCAATAATATAATTGTGATACTGGATGCATAAAAGTGAAAACTAATTAATAAGTAATGTAGCAGTATTAACATGTTGACCAACAATATCCTTGCGATTAGTACTTCCGAAACAATTAATGAATCTGAGTTCGAAATTCGACAAGATCCAGTGTTTACGACTGATATGATCACTTTAAATTATTAAGTTAGAATGTTTCATTATAGAGTTTAACATGTGTGAATGATGCAAACCCTCAGACGGTACTATGTATTACTCATAATAAATCAAAGATAAACTAAGAACTCAAGTTAGTCTTCCGAATTAGTGTAAATCAGTCAGCAAATTTTATGGTCTGAAGGACCGACACGTAGAAAGAGTTAATGACCCCGCATTAAATAAAATAATATGAGTTGAATTTTCCGGTGACATCCTTTCCTCCATCATGCATATGTACAGGATGGCAATGTCTCTTGTTAAATGATTGTCAAATGGGGTGTATGTCCATGATGTTTACAAAATTAAATAAATCATGAAAATGTTGCAGAGAGTCTTGAAGAATTCGAAGTTAAAGATGAAGATGCATAACAACCCCAAGATTTATCAGGCTGCTCTTCAGCTTCAGCCTAGTTTCTTATTTGCAACATTCATTTTGTTCGAGGTAACTTTTATTAGTAACTGAGTAACAACAACCGCAGAAAAACAAATATGTTTGAGAATCTGGCTTTATCTTAATGAAAAAGGTAAAGTCAGGAATATATTTTTATTTCGTGTCTTTCAATTAATATATTGCAAATTAAGAGAAAATAACTTTTGTTAATAATGAGCTAACCTGGATATATAATTCCCGTTTCTTCTTCTTCTTTGGCGCAACAATGAAGAAGATCCCGTGGTGTGGTCAAGACCGTCTACCTACTAGCAGATTTCAATACGTAAGATGTTTTTCTTTTTACGGACAGGGTTGTCAGCCCTACACCCAATGCTCTACACTCATATTAGACCGGTACCTACAGTTTAAAGTGGATTCCAAATCACTACAAATATCCATGGCACACTACAAATATAAATTGCCGGGATTCCAACCCGAAACCTATGGCACCGAGTGCTAGAGAGTTAGTCACTATTTGCATTTATTTCTCTGGTCGATGATATGTGCTAGAATTAGTGGAGAATTATGATGCGTCATTAGTTTCACCCTTTAAACGATCCTTTTCTCTTTTTCAAATATGATTTTGTTTCAGAATACTTTTTTATTAAAATCGAAAACATGCATTGTTAAAATTACGCTTAATGCATTTATATCTTGTTTTATTTATTTCATTACATAAATTTAACTATTTGGATTGCGCATTAGTATCAAAACTTTTATCGTCTGATTCATCCGCGAAACTTTCCGAGTTCAGTAAATGATCCCAACTGCTTTTATTCATTTTGAAAAAATTAACAGAAAGTAAATTCAAACAAAAATAAGCAATAAGATCCTCGCTAATCTTTCTGTAAGTCATCGAGTTAAATATATCCACAAAATAATATGAAATGGCGATATAAGGACTATTGGCAGATGCACTGTATGATAAACTCATGTTTGCCTTAGAATAATATACGGTAACGCAAAATACTCACGTTTTAGTCCACAATTAAAAATTAATTTTTGCCAAATTCATTCGTATATTAGTATGATATACGAATGTATTAGAGATAATCCGTTAAGAGATTAATCAAAATGAAAATTTCAAAAGTTATGTATATATCGAAACTTTACAAAACGTAGTCATCAGTAAGGAAAATATATCCCAATAATTTTACTCACATAGAAGGGGGGGATTGTGTTCACCATCACACCATTTTCTACAAACATAGTTCTGGAATTGCTTGTTGGGAAAGTACTCCGGGACCTTGCTAGTCAGAGGTCGGGTCGAGCCGGATATTCCATGTGAGTCGCTGAGCACCAGACTTTCGTGTTAGAAGTTTTGAAACAGGCTTGGAATAATATATATGACTTATTATGTTATTCCGCTCTGTACCTAAAAAGAAAGAAAGAAAGCAATTATAATGGAACACACTGCTGTTGTTTATAAATACCAAATGCCTTAATTTTTTATGGCATACTTCAAATTAATCACTCAGAATCAGGCAAGATTGCAAAATAGGGGCCGTTGGAATTTGTCAACTGTTTTGGCCGACAAGTGGGTGAAAATCGCCAAATGTGGTAACCAAGGTATCTCTAATTTCTGATTGGCCAATATTAATTACGTGATTTGATTTGCCAAGGTTAATTACGTGGATTCATCCAATTACTGGAATGTTCTAAAAAGAACTCAAAGCCGTTATATTTAATAGATATTCATTTCACAAGATACCAGTTCATAGTACGGCTGTTGTTCTGTTCGTTCTTTATGTGCTGACCAAAACCTTTCGACAGCCGATATAGCTGGTGAGATTGATTGAATGTACATAGAATACCTTGACTGAATGGAAGAAGTTTTTGTAGAAAATCTGCATGGATGTCATTATGAAAGAGAACTTTATTTTGGGTGATATACACTTGTGTGCAAAACTTAAGCAACAGGTGGGGTTTTTGCCATAACTCCACGAGAAATCATCTGAGAGACATGGCATTCAGAAATGAGGGAGAGTATTATGTACGTAAAGGATGACGAAAGCGTCGCGCTAAAAAAGGAATACAATGCATACGGTATGGAATCAAACAAAAACAAGCTTTATTGAACGCATAGTAACGTGATTTATGATTGTGTATCAACAGGAAGAACAACAAGCAGATGTTCCTTAACATGGGATATGCCCTCCCCTTGTTGCTTCGCACCGTCTCCCGCATACTCAGAACCAGCTGGTGCAACATTTCTTGCGGTAGGAGTGCCCATTCCTCAATCAGCATCTGTTTGAGTTGTTGGCTGTTCTCCGGAGGATGTAAGCGTGTTAGCAATGAGTCTCCCCAAAGAATCCCACACGTGTTCGATGGGATTTAAATCTGGGGAGTACGCTGGAAAATCCATTCAGTGATATCTTCACTTTCCAGTAGCTCCTCAACAGCAAGAGTCCGATGGGGCCGTGCATTGTCATCTATAAAAATTAAGTCTGAGCCAATGGCACCTCGGAACAGACGCACATGGGGAAGAAGTACCTCCTCACAATAGCGATCCCCTGTTACAGACCCTCTGTCGGAAGCGTGGAGCTCAGTTCGCCCGTTCAGCAAAATGCCTCCCCAGACAAGAACTCCAGAACCACCATAACGGTGTCTTTCCTTGAGGTTACTGGTATAAAACCGGATCCCGACCTCTCTCCGAATCGCTTTTGGTACAGAACCGACTCTCATCCGTAAAGAGGACACGACTCCATTGATCAGTTGTCCAGTTTTTGTGCTCTCTGCACCACTGTAAATGGTGGCCAACTTTCAACCTGAGGCAGCGTTCAGGACGGCGGGCGAATGGGCCCACTTTGTGAAGGCGTTTGGCCACAGTAAACCGCGACACTTGTCGCCCCGTTGCTGTACAGAGTTGCTGAGCAATGGTGCTTGCTGACTGCTGTCAGCCTCTTTTCGTCTGCAGGACGATATATCGGTCATCCCCCTGCAGTTGTCTTCCTCGGGCGGCCACCACCAACCTTTCTAACAGCTGTACCTGTGGTTTGGAACGCTTTCAAGAGCGCGAAAAGACACTTTTGTTGATTCGAACTCTGCAATTACACTGGTGACTGTACGCCCCTCCTCCAGCTTTCCGATCATTCTTCCACGTGTGAAGTAGTCCAGGTGATTTCTTTTAGCCATATTTCACGAACTGACACACTGGAACTTGCAGCGAATATGTTGAATTGCGTCTCCGTCCTTCCTTTTATTCTACTGTTGAGCTGCGCGCACCGACATCATGCGTTTTGCGTAAGCTTACGCCGCCTCCGATGTTTTGTTCCTGATATTTGCATACGCATGATTTTTCTACTGACTTACGTGTTCATTGTACTGATCTCCAAACTTCTTTTTCTGCATTTTCATGGCTATCTGCTAAATTTTTATATTGTTGCTTAAGTTTTGCACACCAGTGTACTTCCAAAGTGTCCTACGCAGTTTAATCTTAGTCCAGTATCTCGGGTAAGTAAATTTTTCCTAAAAGCGTCTTAGATTTTCATCAATTTGGGTTCATTTTTTACCTTAAACATCCAAAAATTTCATCATTTTTTTTTTTTTCAAATTTAATTTCAATGCATTTTTTTCAATTTCATGAAGTCTAGCTGTTATTAGGTTGCAGTTATCGTCCCATAGAATTGCACCCGTCGTCTGGCTCACTTTGGCGAAAAACGTTTTTGACGCCAAATCCCAACGGGACCTATTCTGCGATTTTACCTAGAATTATTAATAGATGAAAGCTTGAACACATTACCTTTATGTAGTGAAGAAAAACATAAACCGCTTTTTATAACACGGTTCTTTTACAACAGGTATTTTACATTAAAATAAAATAGGGGGTTTTACAGGGCAATTTTCTTGAAAGTTGACAACCAGGCTAACTGCTGAATTTTCTTTCATACGACAAGCATATGAAAAGCAGTTAGCAGATTAACTCCCATCAGCAACTAACTATACGATATCCTTGAAATAAAAAATAAAAATAATAGATACATGAATTTAAGTGCAAAACGCATTTAAAAACATTGTAGTTTGTTAAAACAGAAAGATTTATATCAATATTTCAGATAATGGCAGCAGTGAAAACTACTCAATTGCCATTACATTTCTAATAAATTTGAGGGTCGGTGCCACAGGTTTCCAGTTCGAGAACCCGGGGCGGTCATGGATGCTTGTAGCGGTTCGGAATCCACTTTAAACAGTGGACAACCTCACAATCCTACCCTGTAAAAAGAAACAGCTCCTGTTTCGGAATCTGCTAGTAGGCAGATGGCCATGGCCCAACATGTACTGTAGTACCAGAACCAGTTTCTAATAAATCCTTCCCAGTAAAATTTTCTACGCTTGTTTTCCCGAATTGATTTTAACTTTATTTTATCATTTGTATATTTATTTTAGTATCTCATATCTATCTTCTTTCCAATTCATTTTTTTTTTTTCTCAACTAAAATATGGCTCAAATTAGAGAAAATTCACTCATGTGCAGCAAACATAAAGGTTTCATATTTTGTAGAAATTTTTTTATTTGTTCCATTCTTAATAAGTTAGTTCGAAATTTAAAGTACTCTGATAACTTCTTATGTCTGAAAATATTTTTAGTATATTTGAAAATTCTTGCTTTTTTAAAGGAAATTTATTTATTTTTTACCTTTGATTTTTTACTTAATTCTGTTAATAGAGAAAATATGGGAGAATTAACAGGTTGTGCAAATATAATCTATAAATTATAAAACAATAATAATAATAATAATGCTCATTGAATAATGTACCATTGAAATCGTACCTTCTGGTTGTGCAATCCTGAAACGTTCAATAACAAAGACGGTAGCGGAGCATCTTTAAAGCAATCGAAACATTGGCATTCCTTTGTTGTTCCAGATATAATTTGCATGGTTTACGAATCAGTTTGTCTCAAATATTATTATTATTTTTGCCTTCGAGTGTGTCTTACTATAGAATTTAGATTAAAGAAATAAATTAATCAAATTTTTAATTGTATTTATGATTTCTGTGAGTTTTAAAAATCACTTTATCTGCACTGATGCAAATTGATGAAATAAAAAATAGTGCAAGGTTACGAAACACGTTAATTTGCATCTGAAAAATAATTAATATATAGTAAAATATTACATCAAAATTTTATCTCTATTAGGAAATTTAATAATTATCCCTATGCGAAAAATTAACGTTATTTTTTTTAATTTCAAAAATAAAATGGGATTTTTTTAAATAAAAAGCAAACATATAATAGTAATTTAATAAATTTTTGTTGCAACGAAAATTTAATATTTGAAGATATTCTGTAAGTATCAAAGTTTAAAAATTAAATTTTGACAGCATTTTACGTGAGCATTAATCTCAAAACGCCTATTCAAGTCAAGTCAATTTAAACTTTGAGATTTAATTTTTAAATAATACAATTTCTGTATAAAGGGCAAATATCTACAGAAACATGAATTATGAAAAAAAAAAAAAAAAAATTACAAAGCTATGAAATAAATACAAATTATAAAACTATCTTACATTTTTGTCAATTGAAAAGTGTACGAATCTCTTGTTTGCATAGTAGGCATACACTTATTGTTATGGTTTGTTGAAGGCAGTGCCTTTGGTCCAAATCTGTTGAATTGTAAAGCATTTTTTTAACAGTTAAGGATAGAAACATATAAGAATAGAAGTAAAAGAAAAATTTAAAATAACTTTGCTAAGAAAAGAGAGTTAATAAAGAAAATAAAGAAAAGTAGAGATTGGATGAGCTACCAACAAATGGAGCTTGCAGTTTTTGCACTTTAAAAAGTGAAGATTAGAGATGTAACATTAACTGAAAATATTGAGAACAGTTCTATGACGTTTTCTATTATTAGTTGAAATAGGAAGATGTCTAAGTAAAGAATTGTCAATAAAAGGGATGGAATCATAAAATATTTTAGAAATATTAAAAAGGAATTTCTAAGGAAAGTTAAGAAGGTACCTATTCCATTTCTGAAATACCAAGGAGAATTTGTAATAATTCGAAAAACTATATTTTCAGGTCTTTGAATGATTTCTTGCATTTTAAATAATTTTAAAAGCAATTAAACATATAAATTGTGAATTATTTTTTTTCATAGTCACATGCCATAATACCCTTTTCATTTATTTAATATCTGCATGAAGAAATGCTAGATTGTTTTTTTTTGCATACATTGTTGTTTTTCAGATGGGAAATTATAGATTTTAATAAACTTACATAATTTGTTGAAAATTGCGTTTTTTTATTTTCAATAAAAGATTTCTAACATAAAATTATATTTCTTCAATTTCAGTTATCTCATTTATAAAGCAAGTTTTGATGTTTAAAACTTACTCTAAAAATAAAGCTATGATTTGTTTCTTGATATATAAAGGGCATGAAATCATTAAATTTCTGAAAACTCTATTAAATATGACAAACATTTTACACATTTGATTGAAATTTGTTATATCTGGTAACTAACTTGGATTCTAGTGAGAGTTTAAACTAGGATTCGCCAAACTTTTATCTGACCCCTCCACCAAGTCCCAAAAAGGCCAAGACCTATTTAGCTCATCAAAGTAACAGTGTAGTTTTGAATTGCACACAAATTTTCAGTTTGGAATTAGTCAGCGAATGAGGTATGTTTGGCAAGGGGTGTGGACTTCTATCCATTTGCAATTTCGGTTGGTACTTACGGGCAAGTATCAACGACATGTCATAGCGACGGAGATTTAATCTTGCGATGTAGTAGTACAACACAATCTTCTGCAAATTGTGCAAAAATCGTCAATGACGCTTGGCTGAACAGAAGTATACAGTACCATTTTGCTGCGAGTAGAAGAGCTAGAGCATGTCCTGGAAAAGTTCTGTTGAATGATCACTTGTTTAGAAGATTCGAGGCTTTCGCATATGTTCCGAAGACATGTGGTGTAAATATGGAAGGCAAGTGAGAGTTTGACAGTTGAAAATTTTGAGTTAGAACGACAATTGAATTATGTTAATATGAAATTACGTGTCTTTTGTGTATTTGTACAAATAAGAAAAAGAAACGATTGCTACGGGGAGCAGAACATTTAAAAAGCAATGGAGATATCATTTTTTTTTTTTTTTTGTGGAATCAAATAATAAGGCAATGTGTATAATTTGTAATTGAATAATATCAGGCCTCAAAGAATGCAATATAAAAAATCATTGCGAGACCAAATTTTCTCAGAATTACTCCAAATTTACAGATAGTCTACGGTTAGAAAAATATGAGTTTGAAATGTTGGTTGAAATCTTAGCAATCATTGTTTGAGAAAGAAAATGGTGCATTGCATGGTGAAAATGCAGCAACTCGTGCTAGCTCCCGCATTTAATAGAGAATCATGGCAGACGTTTACTGACATCGAATTAATCAAGGACCGCATTAAGTGTGCAGAAGAAGAATTGTGTCCAGAAAATGCTAATTTCTTTAAAAGCATCAGTTTGTCAGCAAGCACTGTGACTCCAAGAGTAGATAGTAAATAGTTTTCTTTGGCCCTGGGTGAGGCAACAAATGTTTTATATACTGCTCAAGTGAATTTTCAAGGCAATTTTTATTTGAAGGATAGATAAACATTTTAAATTGTATGAAGAGCTTTTTGACTGACTTTCATAGCACTCACGACCATTGAAGAAGATATTTTTAAGGGGATTGAAAAAGCTGTTCAGGAAAATGCAAAAAGTGTATCACTAGTGATGGTGGAAAAAAAATAAAGGTGTCGTTGATCTCGTATTAAAGGGCAGTAGAAAATGACTGCCTCAACATCATTAATCATATCATTCATCACTTCTACCTATGCGTGCTCCTTTTACAACAAAAGATGCCCCCCCCCTTCCATGAGAGCACACGGGTTCATGGACTTGGTTTAGTTGTTGCTGTCAACCAAGTGGGATAAGAAACATCATTCATCAACAGTCTTTGTGCGGAAAATGCTTGAATATACCAGAAGTTTTAAAGCCGGTTATATCAGCTATTAATTATATCAGATCGTATGAGCTCAATCAACGTCAGTTCCGCGCGCAAAAGATTGGAGAAAATGAATCTTACAATATTGTATCGCAGTAAGCTGGCTTGGCTGTTAAAAGTTCAAACGCTTTTTTTTTATGAAAGGAATCGTCCTATGGCTCAGCAAAAAACCATTATTACGGAAGTTATTCTTTTATATAAATGTAACAAAGCATATCAGTGACCTTAATTTAAAATTACAAGAGAAAAAAACAGCTTCTGCCTGATTGTATAAATCAGCTGAAACTTCTTATTAAGTCCTTTCGAAAAAAAAATTTTTTTGTTTCAATTCCTTAAACTGAAACCCCATTTCTAGTAAATTTTGCAATTCAATCTTTGGGTGCTTTAAAAATACATTTTAAGTCTCGTTTTCTGATTTCGATGCAATTTCAAACAACGTATACATTTTTCAAAATCCTTTTAATGCCGGCAAGGAGCTTCAAACGGAAATTATTAATTTTCATTGTAGTGATATTATTAAAGAAAAATATTTAGACTTATCATTACTAAAATTTTATAAATCTACCACTCGCACAGTTTGATCAGTTGCATGAATTTATCTGCATTTTTTTTTTTTTTCTTTCCTTTTAGAAATTACTTATATGTGTGAAAATAAATTTTCCAAAATGAAATATACAAAAATGTATTTACAGATCCAAGTTAACTGATGAACATTTAAAATCGCTGCTGATAATTTTCAGTATTAAACTTTATCCCCAACTGCAAACATTTGTCAATATAAAGTTACAGCTACCCTAATTTCACTAATCATAATTGTAATGTTTAATTTCATTATGTGAATTACTTATGCACATCACTCTTTGTAAGTATTTAGTTACAATGAGTTAAAAATTGTATTAGTTACAATGAGTTAATAAATTTGAAATCCTTAATTACAGCCAAACCATTCAATTTCATTATGTTAGGTCAGTTATTGTATTTCTTAATTGATTATTACAAATAAAAACATCCGATTCTTATTCTGTATGTAATTAATGTTTAATTAATTAATTGTTAATGTTTTGAATTGTAAACAATGAAATGGGAGTCTGAGTTCTTCCAACCATCAAACTTCATACTTTCTTAAATGTTAAAGCACAATCAAATTAATTTAAATTAAATAATAATTTAAAAAATAAGACTTTAAAAAATACTACATTGTAAACTTTATAATGTAATCAAAATAAATTTCAAAGGGCTAGATTCATGGTGCTCACAGGCCAACACAAACCAATTGGGCTTAGAGCAGAGAAGCCAGGAAGAAATTATGATTTTAAGGGGTTTTTTATCTGATGATTTCAATATTAATGTATGTACTAAACCTAATTAATTAGTAAAATTAATAATGATCTTAATTATTGGCTTAATCTTTTTTAAAAATATTACCTATAGGCCACTAACGTTAAAAAATTAATTATCACTTTTTATTATAAAATTCTAGCTTAATAAAATAATAATTGATAAATCATGTTAATACATGATAAATAGAAATTGTAAAGATGATTTCATATTCATTTTTAATTTGAATAATGCTGTTTTATTTACCAAACTAAAAATGCTCATGAATACTCTTTTTGTAATGCATGCATGTTAATGTCTCTTAAAGGTTAAAAAGTACAAATAAATTAATTAAAATTAACTCATAACTTAATTCTAAAATTAAAAATTAGAATTTTTAAAAATATTCCAATGCTTTGAAGAAATGATTTATTTTCCTTTATTGTATTTCATAAATTCTTTTACCTAAATATAATGATATTTGGTACAATTTTAAAACGAGATAGTAATGTATACATATTAGGGCTCGACAATGTTGAAATTTCTAAAATCGATCAATTGCCTTTCTTCTATCATGATATAACGATTTTATACAATTTTAAAACTTAAAATATCAAACTTATTTTTGAATTGAAACCAATGAAATGGGAATCTTTGCTCTCTTCCAACTCCCAAGTTTTTAAACATAGTTTTTAATGATTATTTCCAAAAATAAATTTTGTTCATTTTGATTTACTTGACCTTTCATTTTGTTGTCATCAACACAAAATTAATTTTCAAAATAAATTATCTTCTTTTCCTCCATTTGATAATGCATATTTCATTGCAAAATATCTTTTTTAGACTTTATTTAATACTAAATAATTAATTGCATTTGTTTAGTTTTTCACAAACAGCTTCAAAGTGGAAATATACATCAATCAATATACAGTAGAATCTCTTTAAGCCGAACCTCCATTAGTCGAAAACCTCCACAACTCGAAAAATTTTTTTTTTTTGTTCCCTTCCCTTCAAACCTCTATTATTTGAAATTTCACCCCTGTATAAGTTGAAATAATTAGTCAAATACCACAAGCCATTTTTGGTATATATTTTCTCTCTGTAACTCGAAAAAAAAAATTGGACAACTGTATTTCGAACATTAGCAATGTTTGATTTTAGAATCTTTTTCACAACCTTTACAACTCGATCATTTGAAAATAATTACCTAAGCTCAAAGAAAAATAAGTTACCGACTTTAAGGATTTTCCGACAATGCATGTCATTGTTTCTTAGAAAACAATGTATGAGTATATAGTAAATAGAATAACCAATTTTATGAAATAGCAACTAGGAAGAAAAAGAATTTTCTGCTCTTTATAGCTTAGATAATGCTATAGATACAGAATGATCGATTCGTCTAAAGCAAAAAAAAAAAAAAATAATAATAATAATAATAACTGCCTTTTTTAATATATAATATTTTTAATTTTAAAATTGTTTCAGAATTGTTGATTTTTTATTGTAGTACATAATATAACTTTGAAGTTGCAAATAAACATGTTTAATACCTCTGTAACTTGAATTTTTATTTATTTTAACTCTCTAACTGAAAATAAGTTAGAAAGAATCTAAACCTCTACAAGTCGAATATTTCCTTACAAAATCAGCGTAAGTCGAAAACTCTGTAACTCGAATTATTTGGCGTCTCCCTTGAAGTTCGACTTACAGAGGTTCTACTGTATTAAAGTTGACTGAGCTTATTAGAAAAGAATGGCGAACAGTTAAATTTAAACCTACATTCAAAGCCCCCCCTCCGTTCTTGGTACTTTAAATATAAACAGATTATGAATGTTATGCAGCATGTTCCTTCAATGAAAAAAATAATAATAATAATACACAAAGATAAATCACTATATAACATTAAGGAATGTTTAATTGTATATTTACACTTACCAAGTAAAAAAGATCATTATAATAGCAATACATGTACAAATTTCACATAAAATAAATTTATATTTCTGCAAAACAAGATATTTATTCAGAAATAATGCGAGAAAAAACCAATTAACTTTTTAGTAACTTTTACTAATATGTCCATATGGTAATATAAAAAATTTCTTTTAATTACTAAACTTAAAAAATCGATTTAAATGTTATATAGAAGGCTTTTTGCCTATATTCTTATTAGTGTAAAAATGTTCACCTTTTTAATTTACATTAAAAACTGCATTTAAATATAATCAATCTAAGATTGTTTTTATTTATTTTGTGAACAGTATGTTTGCACATTATGAATTATATATATGAGAAAATAAAAGCATCATAAAATAAATGCAGATTACATAAATACTACAAAACTAAGTACATATACCAAAATGTGCAAATATAATTTGAAAAAAAATGTACAAATACCAAACATTTGAAAATAACAATTTCAAAATGATATGAAATTAAAAGTGAAACATTAAAGATTTAATTTTTGTCAACAAGGTTAAGTTTTATTTCATGTGAGAATTCCTAAAAATAACAATAATAATTAAAATAACTTGCTAAACAATATATCTAATTGCAGTCTTTCAATAAATAGAAAAAGATAAAACTGCATTAAAATTCACAAGGTAATAATTATGTATTTACAATATATTCGTGGACACAACAATGCTTGGCCATTCCTAAATCTGAATATATATACATATAAATGAAATAATTACAATTTCTATATCAATGAAAAATACATGAATTGAAATTGTGCGTGATAATTCACTTTTAACCCACTTCTGTTTCTGATTTGTTTTTGAGAATTTTTTCCCTTCTTCTTCAAAACTTGTTAAATAATTTGGTTGCACATGGGAATCCAATTTTGTAGTATTTTTTTTTTTTTTTTTTTTTTTTTTAATATCTAGGGAAAGAATCTTTGAATAGTCATCAAAATAAGAAAAATCCAATCTTAATCGGATTTCATTCAAACCCCTCTCTAAACACTTCCGGCATTATTAAAACCAATTGCGAAATTTTCAGCAAAATCGATCAAAGTAGTTTTTGAGTACATAGGACATATGCATAGAAACTGTATTATATTTATATAGATATATATGTATATTTATATACAAATACATATATTTTACAATGATATTTAATTTTATAATACAGTTGGACCAACTAAATATTATACAATATTGAGATTCTATTTTGAAACCAGTCATTTGGACAGCTATAAAGTCAGTTTTACTAACATGTTTTGCAAGGTTAGTCTTCTTTTCTATTTACTTTTTTTTTTTTTCAGGAATTTTTTTACAAAAACATAGCATATATGAAATTTACAATCACAAACTTTTATATGAACTTAAGATATACATAAATGAACAATAACTATAGTGATCTGAACAGAAAATGGGAGAAATGCAATAGGTGACTACTTTTAATAATATGTTTTAGGATCACAGAAAAAAATTCATGGACAGATAATACTATACAGAGAATATTAATTATGCATATGGAATACAAATAACAAAACCACAAAGACAAAATGCTGTCCTAAATTTAAACACATTAAAATGAAAAATGCATTACCTTTGCAATACTAATTTCATGGAACCATGCCTCCATTCAATTACAGTATTCATCATTAGAAAATTCTGTGATTGAATTGTTCCATGTCTCATGTTTGCATAAGTCTTTTTTTTTTTTTTCAATGATAAAAATCCCATTGATCAAATGCCAAATGTTTAAATAGTAGTTGAAAAATTGGCTTAAATCAAAACAACTGATATTCAATCACACTTGAGAATGATGATCATTAAATCAGTTATTTTGTTAAAAACACTAAACACTTGTGGTGCAGTTCTTGCCATATGTGCATCGGTAAATTCACATGTCGAAAATACATGAACCAGATATACAGGCTATAAAAGGGAGGGAAAAAAAAAAAATTCATTTAAAAAATTATATCCGATTTAAAATTATATATATCTGACTATAATATATTTTTATCACATAAAATACATATTTCCTTAATTTTTTAAAAGCTTTTATAAGTAAATATTAATGTCAAACATTTTCACAATACAGAAAAACAATAACAGAAGAACAAAATAAATAATTAAAAAAGACAAGATACTTGACAGAAACTGTATTACATACATATAAAAATAAACAATTTACAATTCAAATATACTATTAGAACATGTCATTCCATTTTGAATTTATTTATAATAATAATAATGGAAAAAAAAGATACTAGTTTCATTAGATAAAATGAATTTGCACTTCAATTTATAAATAATTTATGATCAATTAACTGATTTACTTAAAAATGCACATAACAGTAACATGTTTTTAATTTGGTATTCAATAGTTCGGCACATTCTATAATATAGCACCCATTGAGCTTTCACTTTCATATTATTTTGTATAGATTCAGCCATTTGTTGACCTCGATTGTCAAGCAACAATACACTGCTGCTTACATATGTCAGACATTTATATTGTCTATACGAGTTTAAAACGTATGTAAACACATAAATATGTCCATGGTTTAATCATTTAAATTTTTATCTAGAGTAGTTTATTCTTGACATCTCCCTTAAAACTATATTGATGTTTGATTATCTGGCAAAATTCACAATCCAGCAAGGGCTGCGATCATGAACATGTTGGATTGAAAATAGGCTACTGTATTAGAATAATCTATTAATTTCTTTCCTAACGAATATTAAAATAAAAATGAATTTGTAAATTTTAATTT
Organism: Caerostris extrusa; assembly: GCA_021605095.1. NCBI lineage: Eukaryota > Metazoa > Arthropoda > Arachnida > Araneae > Araneidae > Caerostris > Caerostris extrusa. The sequence continues at coordinate 149,647 of BPLR01013209.1, read as the reverse complement.
GATCAGAAAAAAATGAGTTAAGTTAGTTAGAGTGAAAAACTTACAAATAGCATGCCATATAATAGATAAATAATTTCACTTGCCTCCTCAGATCCTGGAAGAACAACATGTATAATTCCAGCAGCTGCTTGTCTAACAAAGTACTGAACAAAATTGATATCTAGCGAGCGACATTGCATATATATTTCTAAACTATCTTTACCAGAAGGCAAAGCCATCAGTACACAATGTTCCTCGGGCTGCTAGAAGTAAAATTTTTGAAATGAAAATTTATCATTAGATGCAAAACATAAACTTACAAATAATTCAGTAGATGTTTTACATAAAAAAAGTTGATAGATAAGTATTTAAAATATATCACATGAAATATATCATAGGGAAAAACAATGCAACAGCTAAAAAGATTAAGAAAACAAACATCTATTACTTTCCTTCTTAAAAGCAATCTTAAATAGTTAACAATTCTTAATTTTTGAATAGTTTATTTAACTGTCATCTTTTTTTGTGTGTGTATGTGTGACCTACACCTAAATTCAATATGCAATTTTTTTTAACCCAAATTATGCAGAAGTACATTTTTATACCAATTTATGAAAAAAAAAAAAAAAAAAAAAATTTTTTTTTACAAGACTTATTCACTTTTTAATGACGAAGCCAAATTCTAAGTAAAAAAAAAAAAAAATTTTTTTTTAAAGAAAATTCTAAGAGTATAACTGCATTTTCCTTCTAATTGTAATTGGCATACAGTCTCATTAAAATGAAAGCTTTAGTATTTATTATTGTCAGAAAATGAGAGCGAAGTCGGTTCTTTTAATGCATTCCCATTTATCATTAAAAAGAAATTTAACAACAAATTTTTAAAGGAATTTTTCACAATCAAACATTTTACTATTAAGCAGAAATTATATAGAAACTATTTGTATATAATTTGATGAAATTTAAATATATTTTAATTATTTTTAAGATAAAAATCAGTGCACATTGAAAAGTAATTTAGGATAAATTACTTTTTTAATTAATGCACTTTTTTAAAAAGGAAAAAAAAAAACATTTTCAGAAATTTATGATATTGAATATATATATACATCTAGTCCTTTCAGGTACAGAATGCAATAATTTGAATGAAAATTTGATTTAATAAATTTTTTTAATTCAATTCCAAACTTCAGACTGCCAATTTGTTAAATGAATTATATACTTTACTACATTCAATGAATGAAATACTTTACAACAGAAAATCTACATACATATTTAACTTTACATAAATGAGGAACAAGATAAGTATACATTGCATGCAACCAAGTTTTGTACCAAAGGCAACTGAAAAGTAGATGACAACTATTGTGAAAATCTTTACACTGCAAAATAATTAGAGCCAGTTTTGTTAATATAAATCCTTTGCTGTTCATTCTTTGCTTGCATTATATATCAATGCAAAAATAATCAATTTAAGTTTGAAGTAGTAAAATATTAAGGGGGGCTGATGATGAACTGGCTAGTCTCAGTACATGTTTCAGGTTACGCAATCCCGGCAGTGCCATGGACGTTTGTAGTGATTTGTAATCCACTTTAAGCCTTAGGTCCCGGTCTATGGCCTTATCATATGACAGTAGAAAGTCTCAAGGCCAATCACACTTCTTCTTGCCCACATCATTCACAAACAGTAAACGGCAACGCAGCTCTAGTCACAGTGATGTGATGTGATGTGGTGTGGTGTAGTGTAGTGTAGTGTAATAGTAGTAAAATATTAACAAAATTGAGGACTAGAATAAATTATGCAAACAGCACAAGTATGATAAATTAACCTACTTTAATTACTAATATTTATTCTAATTGTTAGTTGTTTAATATGCATTAATACAATGGATGAATTATGTATATACATTCATAATTAATATGAAAAATTTTTTTTGTCAAAATCTTTAGAGTATAATTAATATAAAAACTGTCTCAGTTAGTTATGCAGTTATTACAACAAAATAACTAGAAACATATTTGGAAAACTCAATTACCAGAAATCGCAGGAATAAATAATAAAATTTTGAGACACATATAAACATAACAATGCAAACATTATAATCCTGCGTTTTTTTCTGTGAAATCCCATCAAATTTTATAACATTAAACTAACTATGCTAAAAATAAAAAAAACGTTGTAACATATTGCAGATATTTAAAAACATTTGATTACACTTACATTTTTGGAAATACGATAGGATGCATAAATTTAATTTAATAAGATGTAAGATGAACGTACTTCCATTTTTTTTTTTTAATATCCCTCATATGCTGGTGCTCAAATTTCATTCTCTTTAATATCCTTAATGATCCTTCCTTTTCTCCAAGTGGAAGCGATTCTTCAGCAAGAGCTTTATTTCCTGATATGTAGTGCATTTGAACAACTGCTTGGAAATTTTTCAAAGTTAAACTGCCTTGCCATACAACAGGATAATTCTAAAAGTGATAAGAAAATAAAATATTTTTTAAATGGATATAAAAAATCATTACGGTAATTTTACATACAACAAATTATTTGCGAAGTTTAGAAAAGGAATATTATTGCTTTTTAAAAACTTAACTATGCAAATAATAAAAAAAAAAATTTGGCAAAAATTCAAAAAGTAACTTTCAATTTAATTTTCAAAAAAAATTTGAACTTTTTAATGTAACTCACCAAATTGTTATAGGGTAAATGCTGATTAAAGGACTTATTTGCAGCAAAACATAATTCTGTAATACAATCCACAAAATTTCACATTCTAATTTTAATAAAACAACATTTTTTTTTAAAAAGCTATGATACATTATTTTACAATTAAAGCCGCTAAAAATCAATTACGATTTTCACTAATACAACAATTTCCCTCTCTTCAACACACCAATCTTTCTTTAAAGAATGAAAAATCACAAGAACTTTTAAGTTGTTAATTCATTTATGTGGTTTTTTGTTTTTTTTAACAGAATTCATTTTTAATACAAAAACTTTGTCAGAAATGTACGATTTACAAATAAAAGGTTAAATAAATTTACAAAAAAAAAAAAAAAAAAAAAAAAAGATTACAGAAAAGAATTTTTATATTTTAATTTTCCTGAATACATCATGAAAAATCTGCTTTTGAAGCAAGAACTATTTAAAGAGTAGGAATAAATCAACATTTTTTTTTCTAAATGGGTTCTTGATAATCATCTTTTTTAAAGGCCTTTTAGAGGTAACCTATTTCCTATTTATTATAATAGATAAAAAAAATTCTATAAAACATAGTATGATTCATACCTCCATTATATGTGGGTCCATTATACATGGGACTGAGTCTTTCTCAGCAGGGAGAATTATTTCACCATTTGGCATACATACAAATGTTCCAAATCTAGGATTATCAGATGATTCTCCTTGATGGCTTAAAATTCTTACATAGGTAATAGATTTAATGGTACGGGTTATATATGAACCGTTACTAGATTGACTCTCTGAATTGCTAGAGTGCAAAGGGCGACCCTCCAATTTACAACATTTTACTGTCTTTTGCGTAAAAGTAGACCTTTTCATAATGTTAAGATAGTTTTGCTCCTTTTCTTTCTTCTTTGTCTTTGATATTTATCTTGAATCTATTTGGCTGGAACAGAGGCTGTCATGCATTTCACCTATAAAAAAAAATAATAAATAATAAGAATTATAATTATAAAAAAAAAAAATTTTTTTTTTTAAAGTTTAAGGACCCTCTGGGGCAAGTCACAAATAAAATAGAAGGAAAAAACAAGCAAAACTGATTAACAGAAAAAGATAATATATACAAATATAGACATTGAAAAAGAGAAGTGATTATTAAAATCAAACAAAAAAATTATAAATAAAGCATGTGAAAACTGGTATAGCATTTATTATTATTCATTCCTTCAAAAATTTTCTAAATGTATCTAATGGAAATGCATAACATAATCTTAAATATTATAAAAAATCAAAACACTGAGAAGAACCAATATATTTTTCATATGAAGTTTTCATAATACTGTTTTAGAGATTCAATTCCACCTTTAATTAAATATTTTTAAAATAATGGTATTAAGAGAATTAACAATTTGCAGAATTGTCTTTATCCCCCTTCCCTCTCTACACACAATTTATATTGTAAAACCACATGTAACAGCACAATTCAATAAATCATTTAATTGTATTGGCATTCAGATAACACACATAGTTTTCAAAATATCATATTTTTATTCAGCTATGTATGAACGGATCAATATTAAAGACGTTTTCATGTCATAAGGCGGATAAATCTAAAGCACGGATGTGAAAACATGGTCCATATCATCATAGGTAAATTTTATTTTACAAAAACCATGACAGGTAATTTTAAAATGGCTGTCAGATTTTGAGGAAGGATTAACATATTAATACGGACTACAGAGATATTATTGTAATGATTTGACTGTATTTTAATAAGAAATCGACATTCAAATATTATAAAAATATTACATTCAATATATTATAATATATAATATGTTAAAATATTAGACTTCGGTTAATGACGGCACTAGATTGGATATAGTCCCTATTAGTTATTTTTATTACATGAATTTGATTCTTACCTTAATAAAAAAAGCCTCAACTATGTTGAATATAAAAGATTTAAGTCATTGACGGACACTAATCATGCAAAATCAGCCTTTCTCCAAAGAAATTTTAAAAAGCACGCATCACAAAACAATAATCACGAAGAGAAAAAAAACCAGTAGTTCATTAGAGACAGGTCGCGTTTGAAAATGCGTTTCAGTAGACTTTAGAGAGCAAAAGTACTCTAAAAACAGCCTCCAATCAAATTTCGGTATTTTGGTGACATCATGTAAATAATATAACTGTACTACATTTGGCAATATTCGCGTTTTGAACTAAATATGATATCATATTTTTGTTGGACAATGAATTCACATGATTTGAGATACTGTTCGTCGTTCATTTGCATTTTATTTTCAATTTATTCGTCGTTCTAAATTTTTTCTTATATTCTTTATTAAAATTCACACAGAATTTATTTTTAGTATATTCGAAATGCTTTCTCCATATGAGGTGTTGATCTAAAATTTATATTAAATTAATATTTTGAATTATTTTTTCGAAGGAATGATATTGCTGATGTTAATGTTTTTAACACATTAAAAAATTATATAAGTTTAAATTTGAATGATTTCGAATTATTCTATGATTTATTCAAAGTATTATGTTCCCCTTCAAATTCTGTATTCAGTAATACGTAATGTTCTGGAAGAACTACAGTAGAAATAGTTAAAATTGGAATAGCTGAGAAGATGTATGTGTAGTTTCCTTGCTCAATTTGATTCCTGAGTAAAAGGAGTCGAGATTGCAATATGCAATTGAATGTTTTAGAACAATTTTGCAAATGAAAAAAAGAGGAATTGTATGATAGCATATAATTTCAGACTGTAAGCAAAGATTAAAAATTGTAAATTTATTTGATTTGAGATATTTTTGGAAATTTTCACTTTAGCTATTTGCTAAGCTGTTCAATAAAAACTGGACAATTAGATATAATTATAAAAGATTATACTATAATAAAGACTGTACAATTAATAAACGAAATAAATTAAGCTCTAATCCGCAAGGACTGCATCCAGATTATATAAATTCTATTTTCTATTAAATCAAATTAGCAAACAGGCATTTTCTTGATTATATTTCACAGATGATTCTGAATAAAATTCGAGTTCCAGTGCTAAAAGAATTTCTACTCTAATGGGAAGAAGTTGGAGTGATAGAAGATGCAGAAACGATTTAAAAACATTTATTGTGATAAAAAAATTAAATTAAAAAGAAAACTTAAAATAAGCAAATTTAAAGTGATAAAAAAAACCTTGGAATTAAAACAGATAAAAATGAGGAATCAAATATCAGACCATTAGGAATCATTCATGAAAAGGGGGAATTTCCGTTCTAAGCATCAGTTGGGTGGAACGAATATAGTAATAATTAAATTACAAAGGAACCCAATAACTAAACAGCCTAATAAAAATAATATCTTGCCTGTTGTACCAAGTATAGTAATGAAGATTAGCTTTGTTTTGTCGCTCTACGGTCATTTATGCACACTTCCGGCTAATTAGACAGGGACCTACAATTTAACGTGGATTCCGAACCACTAGCAAACATCCATGCCACCACCGTGTTTCAAACCTGAAGCATGTGGTACCAAAGGTCATAGCGCTAGCCAATTTTGCATTTGGCCATCAGGCTGCAGTTGTCGAAAATGATGTCGATCTAGAGCTTTTGATTTTTTTGTCACGTGAACACTTTACCTCTCTTAACTGTAACTAACCGTTCGGTTTAAGAACTTTTTTTCGCTCTCTGAAATTTGAAACTTCTTGTTACTAGTTAGCAGTGCTAGATGCGGTTTTTTGTGTCTGTAGGTCTATTATTTTTTGTGTCATCTCGTCATTATAATATGTTTAATAAAAGTATTGAAAATAGATATTTGAATTGACTCATCACTCCCGGACCTTTTGGATATCTCACTCTTAATATTCCGGGGAACTGGAAAAGTAGGAGAAATTTTATATGAAACTTTCTAGTTTTTTGGCGGATTGCTTTGGTGAGGTAAAAGCAGTAGTACCTTTAGCTGCAGCCATCAGTTGTAATGAAGAAGCCACTCCACAACATTTAACCACTTGTGTTAACTTAGTGCTTCAGGACCTTCTAAAGAGACCAATTTATGTCTTGGAGGTATTTAAGGCTAACAAACTCATGAATCTGATCTGATTCAGACCAGAGATTAGAAAGAAGAATACATTTTCCTATAACTTTTAATTGTTCTGGGTTATCTCAAATGTCCAACTTTACAACAGCCCAATAAAGGTGACCTATTACAATAGTCAGTAACGTAAGCCGTTAGCCATTTAAATGTTTGTTGTGACTGAAAAACGTAACTTCTTCTTTGGTTATAAAACACGTTTATTAATGCAACACAAGAAAGAAATGATGATACATGATGAGGCTATATACAGATGAATAAATCCTTGTACGTGATTTACTTATATAATACGTACATCTTATTGAGGAAAAACAATATCTCAACAGATTCAAAATTCTGTGTTATTACTACGTATTAGAATACGAACCAAAACCAAATCCACCCCTTTTATTGTAGTTGCCAGGTTTCAAAAGTGAAATACGTGATACAGGAAATAAGAAACTTATTAGAGTGGCAACAATGTTATTAGTGTGAAAAACAGGCTACAGAACAACAGTTTAACGTGAGAAAGAAAAGGCTATAAAATTTATTTTACATTGATGATTTACTATAAAAAAATCTAATTTCATATTTATCAAAGTTTTATTGCACAAATACATCTAGAGGATATATACAAAATATAATAAAATCATACATATAAAATATATATCTATATACATGTTCTCTTATTTGACCCTAACACTCTGTAACTTTTTTTGTGTTTATTTGAGTGCCCTTTTTTATTGTTATTCAAAGCAAATCTCTGCATGGTAATTTTGAAAACCGTTGTGAAAATTTCTAAAATTTGCCTGTGACTTAAAAATGGATTTTCTTCTCGTGTTTTATGAGTACTTAATAAAATATACATAACTTGTTTTTATGATTCATAGAAGTATATATAGAATGGAATGAATCACAGAAGGAAAGCTCTATTCAATTATCTTTTACTTACATATGATATATAATTTTTCATGATAAAATAGATAAAAAGAAAAATAATTGCCATATTTCTGATCTTGTTCTTATTTGAATTATATTGCTGATAATTACTTAGAATTGCTGTATAAATTGTTAAAAAAATTTCTTATAATTTTATTTTTAATCTTCAAGTATATTTTTTTCCAAACAAAAGCTTATCAAATTGAATAAAGTATTTAATTGTTAAAAAAGGATAATGCCCGTGCATTTTTTCATATTATAAGAGAAAAAATCATATAAAGCTAAGATATAGGGTTTATAAAATAAAGTGGCCTTTTTTTCAAATTTTGAGTGTTTTAATTTATTTAAAAGTTATAAATTACACCCTCATTAGTTACTTATTGCAAGCTTCATGTTATATATGAATTATAAAACATATTTCAAAAATGGGCCTGAATGCCCGAGTGTCTAGCGCTCTGGTGCTCGGTGTTACAGGTTTCGGGTTCGAGTCCCGGTGGTGCTATGAATGTTTGTAGTGGTTCGAATCTACTTTAAGCCGTAGGTCCTAGTCTCCTATGACTGTCAGAGCGTCACGGAGCCAAAGTCCTACTTCTACCTACGGGTGCTCCATCAGAACAGAAGCTGCACCCCTCTTCCCTTCTTCCATGAGGGACACGCCAACAACAACAACATATTTCAAAAATATACTTTTAATAAGATGGCAACTTAAAAAATATAGAAGCAATATTTGCTTTTTAGGAAATATATGACAAACAGGCAGATTACTAATAATAATATAATGAAACTAAGAAGTAAGAAGGACGTAAAATAAGGGGAGTAAGAAGGTATATTCGAATAACTTAAAATCAGGGGTACACTGATTCCCTGCCAAAGAGAAATTGATAGTTGCTCACGCCAAGCTTCTCGCTTACGATTTAAATACGTACAACAACGGGATGTGAGCTTTAAGCACTTTACACATTAGGCTTGTTTCATCACCTTTACTGCTAAGTTAACCAGGTTTGCTACTGAAATAATGAATTTGTAGCTTTGCGCCCATTCAACTTTTTAATATTCCACAGATCAACTAAATAATGCATCACGGGCGTCCCTCCTCGACTTTCGCATATTTTTAAAAATTCAACTTTATATATATATATATATATATATATATATATATATATCTGTTAATGAAAAGAATTGCTTCCTTGTTGAAAGCTAATACAAAAAGAGTTACATTGTAATTAGCATTATATGAAAAATGATTCCAAACGAGGAGGAAAAAAAGATTAAATTAGACTTTTCTTTTTTTACATACGGTCCATCTGAGATTGAGTTCAAAGAAATAATGAAATATACTTAAATTATTATTTTTTTTAAGAACATAGATCACTGTGTTGTTCCTATAGAGTATCCGAGCAGAAGGTGACAACAATTTCAGTCTCACATTAGGGCGTGTGTCAACTTTTTGTGTGTTTTGCTAATTTATTGTTCATGTTTAAATATTTCGTCCTTATAAACTGGTAAACGTGAGTGAGAAAGGGCGAAACTGCAATGTTGATGCAAACAAAAAGAAATTAAGGGTTCATAAACTTCATACGATTGAGATGAACATGAAAATAATTAATAGTTCTGAAAACGGAGAATCTTTTGCTTGAATCGGACGTTTTGATGCAAACAGATCTACGATATGATCAATTATGGAAAATAATAGAAAAATTAAGGATTCATTCAAAAATTTGAAAATATATCTTCAAAGATTATTTCCAAAAGACACTGCATAGTGATGGATAAAATGGAAAGAGCTCTATCATCACGGATTTATGATCAACATCAAAATAATAGTATTCTGAATTTCTTAATTACATTGTGTTAATTGTATTTAAACTAAGGCTATTAGTTTGCGTGGATAAGATTAAATGAAGATTTTAATACGGTGTTTAAGCAAGTAATGGTGGTTCGACAAATTTAAAATGAGATATTATTTACAAAATACTACATTCTTTATAGAATCGTCTGATGCAGATAAAAAAGTGAAAAGAATTTTTTTCCTGAAAATTATTGTAGATAGATAATCTTTTCCAAGCCAAATATTTAATATAGATGAAACGGATTTATTTCTTAAAAAAATGCCTAATTGTATCTTTTATAAATAAAAGAATAGTTGCCCCTGGATATAACCTTCTAAAAACCGACTGGCATTAGTCATTGGTGGAAACTTAGCTAGTGTTTTAGTTAAGCCCTTTTTAGTTTACTAAGTGAAAAATCCAAGATCTTTGAAATTGAAAGATCAAAAATTGCTTCCAGTCATTTGAAAATTAAATGAAAATGCCTGTATTTTCCTTTAATATTTAAAAATTGGTTCACTTTTCATTTCGTGCTGACAGTTAAGCAATATTGAAAAAAAAATAATTTACAATTTAAAACATTATTTATCTTAGACAATGCTCCAGGACACCTGAAATCTCTGCAAAATTTATACCCGGTATTAATGTTGTGTTTCTTCCACCAATAGTACCTATCTCATATAGCCCAGGGATCAAACAGGGACAGCTACGTTTAAACGTTATTATATGAGGACAAAGCAACTGACAAGTAAGATGGGCCAAAATTAACAGATTTTTGGAAGAACTATAATGTATATAAAATAATAAGCAATATTGGAGACTGGTGGGCTGAGATAAAAGAATCGATAATGAAAGGTTCCTGGAGATAATTATACCCCTAAATGATGACTGATTTTATGAATTTTGAAGAAACACCGGAAACTATCACAGATGAAATAGTTATCCTAATGAATGGAATTAAACTTGGATGCCAACAAGAAAGATGTTAATAAAATTTTAATGAACTGATTGAATCTGAGAATTTTTGTCAAATGAATACTTAATTAAACAACAATAAAATACACAATGAAAATAAGGAAAAAGATGCCAATATTAACTATAAAAAGTCAAATGAATGAAGCCTTCAAGCATCTTGGCAAAATTTTTTTATTATCATAAGAGACTATGATCTCAATGGAGAATATATATCGTAGGGCGATTGAGAAAGACACAGCATGTTATAAAAATCTTTATCAAGAACAAAAAAATGGGGTGATATTTAACTAACTCTTGACAAGCTTATAAAACTTAAATTCACCTCGTTAACTTCCTTATGTATATATATCGATAAATAAATACTTTAAAAATGTATTTTTTATGCATATTATTTTACATCCCTCTACTTTCAAATATTTGCCTCCACTTTTAAACTTATCTTTTTTAAGCAATTTTACTTTTTGTAGTTATTTTTATTATTAATTATGTAATTGCATCTTTTAATATATTCATTAATTCTGAAGAGGGTTTATGCGCCTTCGTCCATAATGGCACTCAGTAAGTGATAATCCAGCTCCAGGCAAGATTTATTTTCTGAAGTGGTTTTGTAAAAGCACTAAAGGATAGGATCAGAGAGTTCCAATCCTTTTTAGCGTTAATACCATTTAACAATTAATTTTATTTTAATTTTTGAAGGTTTACATACAATAAATTTACTACAACTTTTTTAGAGTATAAAATTTTGATGTTAAATTTATTACGACTATGAAAAAATATAGTCTTGTTTGTATATTGTATTTATTACTATACCTTTAATTGCTTTGTTACGAAATAAAAAAAAATTTAAAGTTGTACACATTTTCTAATAAACTTCTGAATCATAAAAGTTGGGATATTTCTTGTTTATTTATAATGTTAAAATATTACTTGTATTTTAAATAATGTTAACAGTACAACAGTTCTACTAGAAATTTAGATTTTATTCGTAAAAAAATTATATAAAAAAGTATTTGTTATAACAAGCATCTGCACTTAAGTATACTGATGCCGGTTGGAAAAGGTATTGACTGTATGTAAATAATACTAATACTAAAAACAGCTCTAAAGCTGCCTTTACACGAAGCTTAAAGCGTTGACCAATCATAAGCTTTAATACGACCAATCTTAAGCATGAACGTTCAAAACGATAACTCGTAACTGACAAATTTTTAACTCTCACACGATTGCGCTTCATGTAACTTGAATAAAACCGATAAGAATTGTAAGAGTAACTGGAGCTTCACTAGGAGTAAAACAATTTTGTTGCTTCAATATAAACGGGTTGAAACTATTTTCTTCTTTGTCCCTCTACTCTTCGCCACTCAACGGCTTGGTGTGAAGGAGGCTTAAGAGCTATCGTGGAATGCCCTCCCAAATCCAATACCTGAAATACTATTTAGATTTCTGCTATACCTGAAATACTATTTAGATTTCTAACCTGGCATTTCTCATTAATGGGAATATCTGTCATCATCAAAAATGACTTGGGACACTGTTCCCACAGATAACAAGTTCGATCGTCTCGTAGATGATGCATCTTAAACGGAGGAGGAGTTCCCTCGTGCATCCCCTGTCGAAATACCATTAGTGATACATAGCAAAAAGGGAAGTTCAAGGATATTTTCCAAAAACATGAGTTTAACAGTCTTGTGGCAATGAAAGCTTCAGGATTAACCTGAAATGCTTCTCCACCAATGAAAACGAATACAAAAACCTGATTAAATTCTTGCGTCTCAAGAAAACTGAACACTTTATCATCATGCCAAAATGCAACAGGCCAATTAAAGCCATCACGAAAGGACTACCAATTGATTAAGACTAACGACATCTCCGAAACTTTATACGACCTAGGATTCACAACCGAGAAGATCGCCCAACAGATAAGTAGCCATGAAGACAATCCTGATGGAACAAATTATACTGACAAATAAAGAGAGCTCTCGGTTTTTCTTTTAAAGAAACTCCTGTACCTATCTATCAGGATAGAAAAAAATTCAACAAAAAGGCCAGGGACTACCAAATGTGTTTTGATCAATTACTTCTATCAGGTAAGTAAAAATTGATACACCTAAGCAAGATGCCTAACATATGGTAGACTGCATTTCTTCAAGGAATGGATTGCTGAAAGAAAGGATATTGCCTCATGGTGATGGTGCTACAAATTTTCAAAGTCTACCTAAGTTTACTCCCAGACAGATTGAACATTCGACTGAACACCAATTATTTACAACTTTCTTTTTTTTTGCAGAAATTTACGTATAAGCTCCTCGATAGAAGCCCTTTCGTAAGGCCAACAGCTTCATAATCAATTGAAGTTTGTAATACAAATGCAATGTCTGAATCTTTTACGTCATAAAACAGTTTATTGCGATCTTCAATTATCTAAGTGGCATATAGAACATAGAAAACTAGTTACGCCAATGCAACAACTCGAAACGAGATAAAAATATTTTTAATAGTATTTGAAAGGAAGTCAAGGGATGCAAATTAGCTCATCGGAATTCCTACCATCTAGTGAGATGCAAGATCCACCTACTCGAAGGTGGCTAGTTACGTTGTCTTTGGCAAGTTCAGCACTAATTTCACGTACCAGAACGGTTTTGTTCTTTCTAATTAGGTGAAAGGCCAATAGATATCAGGAATTTAAGTTTTTATAATATAAAAATTTTACTCTTTCATTCAACAGATTATTAATTGCAACTGTTAATCATAGTTATTTTTTAATTCATCAACTACAGTAATTTGAAATAGTATCCATATTTTCTGATAAGGAGGCTATCGTGATTTTATATTCCATAGGCACTCCTGTAATGCATTTGCATTCATTGAGTACAAATTTTGTAACTTTTCTGAATCAGTTATTCCCCGTATTAGAACTTTTTCGCCAATTCTTTCTACTCAATACTATCTGTCGAAATATATGCGCTATGCGGCATAATTCTAATCCAATAAGATGAGCCATGTAAAACTACAGATACACACTGGAATTTGCCTGCATTCCTCGCAGAGCATCATGGTTAAGATTTGTTCTTTCATTAACAGTATATGTATGTTGATTAAATTTTTAAAAAAATTTGCTTGCTGTACTGTTTTTTTTTACATTTTTCTCAGGTATTTATTCTCATTTGAAGCCTTAATTTTTAATATTAATGATAATTTATGTGTGTCTGTTTCAATGTATGTTGTGAAACGATATCAATTTTGTAGTTATTGTGTAAGGAAGATAATGTAATATATAAATTTTAGTTATTTTTCAGTATGATTTAAGCTGAAAAGAAATTTATTCATCATTGATAATTAAAATATGTCAAATACGGAAAAATATGAAAAAAAAAATTACTAATATCTTCACTTTTATTATTGTCAAAGTGTCTTCCGATATTAGAAAACTGCTTATCAAGAAGCCGAATAAACACCCATTTTACATTTTAAATTATTTTTATATATAAAATAAATATAACAAATATTCATTCTTTTTAAATTCAATGAAATATTTTTAAATAAGCGCGTTTGAAAAAAAAGAGAAGTTTTAAGAAATAATGTTAGGTTGTGTCTTTAGGTATGGAAATGCAATGAGTGTTGAAAATATTTCTAAATTCCAAATTTATGATAAAAACCTCTTTTCATCATTTAATAGAATGAACACTTTTTAGAAACAATTATAAGACGATTCAAAGATTTGATTCTTTATTTGAATGTGAAGATTCTTTATTTGAATGTGGAATTTTAAAATAATTTTAAATATAATTATGAATTTTAAGAATTTAAAAACAACAACATTAAGACAAATGAAATTTGAAAGTTTTAAAAGTATTCATATATACAAAAAATGCAATTGTATTGTGATTTACAACTGTTTTAAAAATAAAACTGTGCTTATTGTTTTATTACTTTCCAGCATATATAGTGAAAAAATTCAATTTGAACTTTGTTTTTGACATGCAACACTTAGAAATGAGGAAGAAACTTAGAGAAAAATGAATATTCCAATTTTGTAAAAAAGGAAAAACATTTGAATTGTATTTCAGTTTAAATTAGTAGACCTACAAGATCTTTTAATTATTGATTGTATCTTTAGACCTACCATATATTCATTAATTAAAAGATTTAGTTCTTCAGTGTTATTTAATCAAGCATGCAGCTATCAACAACCACTCCTTTCTTTATGGATCATTGATTTATTGTTCATCAATTGAAAAAAAATATATATTATTTTCTAAAACAACAATTCAGCTTTAAAACATTGAATTATTAATAAGTACAATATGAATTGTGTGTAGGAAGCTTGTTTCCGAGGCCAACTATTAAAAAATAAATGTTTTGTGACTGAGAAGAATTGTTAACTATATTTAGCTTTTATAAAAAAGAAGAAAATGTACAGCATTGTTCTGAATTTTGGAAAAACCAGTCTTCTCAGATAAAAGTATGTTCAACTTTTTTGAATTTGAAAGTTTGGAGTAAACCAAATAAAGCACTGAATCCACAAAATCTTTTTTCACTAATGAAGTAGGGAAGAGGTTGTGCACTTGTTTAGTATTATATGTGGGGCTTTTGGTATAAAAAATTTGGTCATAATTAACAGTCAAATTGCATTAGATACTTGGTTGTATAGCATTTTAAAATTTCTTCTATTTCCTGTACAGTCTTCTGTTACCAATCCTATTGAGCATTTATGGGTTGTTTTAGATAAAGTAAAATTAAGATGACCTAGAAATTGCTGCTGTTTAAGAATGGAATTTTATTTCAAATTAAGTTATTTCAAAATCTGTCAAATTCATACCATAAAGATTGTAAGCTATTGTAAAGGCCTAAAGATTTCAATTAAATAATAATTTAAAATTATTTGTAACAAATTTTGTAAATTATTTTGACTATACAAATATTTTTTTACTCTGTTAGATAAATAACTAATTTTTTTTTTTTTTCTAAATATTTAAAAGAGTAATTTATTTTAATTTAACTAATATATCAAATACTGTAATTGTATGTATATATATTAGTTTTGTTAAAAATTTTAGAGATTATTCTATGTAATTTGGTTCCCCTTCAACAACTCTTTTATTGACAATCACCACTGAGAAAATAGTTCCAACGAAAAATAATTGGTTTTGGTGCTATATTACAATTACACTGGTGCTATATTAATTTAAATATTTGGTGCTATATTACAAAAAAAATTTAAATTATATGCTTAATTTAAATATTTTTAAAGAATTCAGAATTTTTCTTCTTTTTAATATTTAAAAAAATTATGATTTTATTTATTTTCTAAAATAATTATCGACTATTTTGGATGGAAAGTTGGTAAACTTGGACAGGGGTCAGAGAAAAATAAGGAGATACAATGAAAGATGGCTTCTGTAGAGAGGGGGAATGAAACATATCTATGAATTTCTGCAGAAAGGAAAACTTTTGTTCAGAATATTAGAAAGAAATATTGTGGTAATTTTGCTAGTAACCAAGACAAATATGGTCAATGTGCCTCCCATATCAGATAATTTCAGATATTTTATTACAGATTCACTTAATAAGAAAATAGCTGTGAATATAAGTTGAACTAAATATTAAGTAAATATAATTAACATTAATAAATGTAATGAATACATTTTGTTTAAATTGAGAATGTCCTTATGATAAAAGTGAATTAATTAAATGATTGATGTCATTAATACGGAAATTTAATTATATTTTATTTACCTTTGAAAATGTATAGAATTTTTCATTATGTTTTATTAAAATTGAATGTTTATACAAATATTCATAAATTTTTTTTAATTATTCAATATTTTAAAAACGATATATTTACTATTTCACTTTTTTTCAAATGTATACAAAAAAGAACTAGATTATGCTTGCATAAATGAGGTAAATAATTTATTTACATTTAGTTAGAATTTTTACAATCTTTTCTTGCCTGAGCTTCCAATATTGATGAAAGATCAATATTTCATCATGTATTTTCACTGATCATGAAAAGTGTGGCCCAATTAACTCAGACAATAAACATTCATAATTAAAAAAAAAAAACTTTAAATTTCCTGATTTAAACATTTTTCTATCCATATTACAAATAAGCAATTTTTGTTATTTATGAACAGTTGGCCGTGAATCTGGAAAAAATAATGATGTTTCTTATTCTACATTATCCTTTGAGATGTTTAAACAGTCCAGAAATTAAAATTTTTTTACTTGATGGGACTTCGATTGATGTCATATTTTCACAGGATGCTGGGTAATTGATCTCAACAATTCTATTGCCATCAATTATTTGGCGATTTGCATTAATCAATGCCTTTATCTATTTCAGCTGACCTTCCAAAATATGGCGCAACTTCAACATCAAAATTGCTTGAATGAAGTTTTGCAAACCTGTTTTGGCACTGATATTCTGTCAATACATTGTCTCCATCACATTGAATAATTTTTTCTTGCTTGAACAGCACTTTTATCTTTTTTTTCGATAGTAAAAAGTAAAATATGCCAAAAATGCTGCTTTCAACTTTCCAGATTTGATGGGATACCAAAGAAAAACTTTTCAAAACAATCAAACTTTTTCACAAACAATCCTTGCTATATCATCTGTCAAAAATACAAGTATATAATGACAATGCGCCTTAAGTGTTAAATTTGTTGCGAAAAAAATACAATTCAAACAAAGTTGTCTGTTGGGAGAAATGAAATTAATTTCTGAACAATTCATTAATAAGGTTGTTGTTAAGGAATCAAGCTTTAGTCAATGAATCTTGGATGCATGAAATGAGCAATAAAGAATATTTTTCCTTTGTTTAACTTAAATATATATTTTGTATTCTATCTATGACAAAACAAGATAGTTAAAAAGAATGTTTTTTAGAGTTAATTTGTAAATTACTATTAGGAACTAACCACTTGGTTAAGACAATGTTTATTATTAGAAAATTAAAAGTTATTTGTAAAAAAAGTAATTTTAATTACCAGATGTTGAAGGGAAATTTTTGAAAATCAATAAATAAATTAAAAATATTCTTGTAATTTTAATATTTGGCAGGTAATTGTGCAAAATGTCTTTGGCTGATGAATTGCTGGCTGATTTAGAGGATGCTGGGGAGGTAGAAGATGAGCATCTCTATCAACTCGATGCTCCTGTTCAGGAGGTGGAAGATGTTCCCATGGAAGTGGACAACAAACTTCAGACCATCAGGGATATAGCAAAGCTCAGAGACAGTGAACAGGTAAGTGATTGTAGAGTTCAGACGGAAAAAAAAAGCGATGTGTTATTATATTTGTCTACTTATTTCTATTTTGTTTTGATGGTTATGGGCTAAAACTTTTTCTGAGTTGTTACCAACACCTACAGCTACACTTATTCTATAGAAATACTTTTGTTAGTGATAAAAAAAAAAAAAACCTTTTTTTTTTTTTGTGAGTTAGTTTTATTTTTATTTAGTGATACAATCAAAACAATAGCATCTCAGTTCTTTCATTGTCAGTCCTGGCATCTAATTCAAATCACAAATTACACTGTTCAAAGCTTACTTAAATATTGGTCTTCTATCTTTCAACCATAGTGATCTCCAATTACATAGCACTTTATACCATTTAGCTGTACGTTTTTGCAACATGGACTCCAATTCCTCTTTTAAGCATAAATGGATCTCCGAATGGACTCCAATCCCTATTTTACACAAAAGAAGCAGAGCAACTTCCATTATTTCAGAAGTTGTATATGTTAACAGAGTGCTTTTTTCTCGAGTAAATTTCTTCTGATTTTACCTTCTTCTGTATATCTTAGATAATAAAATCAATTCTCAATGTACAAGCATCTCATTTCTCATCAATCTTCTTTTTTTTTTTTTTTTGCTTGCGAAGTTTCTAGACAATTTAAACATCCGTTTCTA
Source organism: Caerostris extrusa (assembly GCA_021605095.1). Classification (NCBI taxonomy): domain Eukaryota; kingdom Metazoa; phylum Arthropoda; class Arachnida; order Araneae; family Araneidae; genus Caerostris; species Caerostris extrusa. The sequence goes on along the minus strand of BPLR01013209.1, from coordinate 131,248 downwards.
GACAATTGTTTTCTAAACAATTTAATTTCTAATTTTCAACCAGTTAATCAGAACTCAAAAATCATGTTTGATAAATTTATCCTTACAAAACAAACATTTACCCCACCATGTCTACAAACATCTTTTTGAACAATATAATGATGAACACAGAAAGACAAGGTTATTTTGGCCTAAGATGCATCTTTTTATTCAATAACTGACATCAATATCTTTTCCCAAGTTCTTCTTTAGATCAGATTTCTAATTACAATAACATTTTTCACAAGTGAAATTATTGCGTGGATTTACAATTTCATCATGAGCTTGTAACTATATCATCCTAACAAACAGTCTTTCTGTTCTACAAAATTTCAAGAATTGCAATTTTCAATCCAATTGCATCACCAAACTACTCAGCAGACAAATATAAAACATCTTAAACAGCATTTTAACAATTAAATCCACCCAGAACTCAGGCATGTTGGCATTGCAGCTTAATGAACTAGCAGATACTATCAAAATCAGCAGACACTATCATATATATTCAGTCAGCGGACACTATCATATTTCGTTTTTATCTCTACAGGCCCCTTATATTTTAACAAAAACAAAAAATATGCTTAAGAATTTATTCCTTTAAGTAGTCTTAAAACTTCTCGTCAATTTCTCTGTACAAATTGAAAGGACGATGTCCTTTTTCTAGATTTCATGCAAAAACATGTCCGTCAAATGATAAACTCTATTAATTTATTCTAATCCCATCACCTTTATATTCATTCTGCAAAACACCAGAATTTGCTGAACAAGTTTTGTTCGATGCACGAAATATGTAGAGTCAAGAAACAACCTACAAAGTGCTTTTGGATATAAGTTCTATCTTGTTCTTGGATATTTGATATACTGTGACAATACTTCATTTTTTACAAAAAGTCTCATAACCTTGTAAGTAATGCAGAATCCCAATTTTCTTTCTTTTTTTTTTTTTTTTTCCACTGGAGTGGTTATAATTCAAATTTTTCTTGTCCTATAATGTAGTTGTGTAGTTGATTCACAATTTTATCAATTCCTTTCTTTTTGTATTTATTCATCGTATTTATTTTCTTTTTGATTGCCTGAAACAATGTGCAGTAATTCTTTTCCTTTGAAGTCATATTTAAAACCCAATATGAGATCCAACAGGCTTGAAAGATTATCAAGGATTCATAAATTTCGGGTTTTAAGTAGTTGGATTATAATTTCTTAAAACACATCATTTGGATAAATAGAAATAAGGCAGCTTTATCTGGCATAAATCACAAAAGTCAAGTCTTATTATTGTAATGATTCTAAATATGCATTAATAGTTTATATCTTCTAATCCATTTTGTTTTCGACATGTGGTCAAATCTACATCAGTGACATAGCATTCATCTATTACTACTAAAAAATCTAAAATATTCTTACAAGTTTTATCTATTAAACTTAATGATTGATTGATTTTACGGAGATTCATTTGAAAAAGAATTTTCCTTTTAATTAAAGTAAATAAAAATAAATCTCTCATAATAAATTAAGCATAAATAACTTGTATGTTTGTTTACAATAAAGTTCAATAAAAACAATTCATAAGAATAAACTAAAATTTTATTTTATTCAATAACTTTTTCTAGTTTGTTTTACAAAAATAAAAATATATTTGATCTTTCTGTATATTTAAAAAAAAAAAAAAAAAAAAACATCTAGTCTATTTTTCAAGCTTGAACTTTGATTTACAAATAAATAATTTGTAAACATGGAATAAAACAAAAAAATGTAGCATAAATTGTCTTTTATAAACTTTTCTTTTACAGTTGCATCGGGTTATGAAAGAAATTGCATGGAGAAAAGAATCTGTAAGAAAGGAAGGTATGTTGACTTAGTATGCTGTATAGTAAAATAACTGCTTGCCATAATTGTAAATATCAACTCTAAATTTTATCATTGAATCATCGTCAGATTTTTAGGTTCATCATCATCAGTTTTTTAGTGCTTATTAACTGTATACAAGTAGTTAATTGCTGCTACTGGCGAATGTCCCAAAATTTTTGTTTCGGATGGAATCTGCTTAGCAGAAAGTATTTGAATGTTGTTTGGGCAAAAAATGTTAATAAGGAGCGATCAATATTCATATGTAATAAGGTTAGTACAGTAATCAAGCACTGACCTGTATTATTGAAATACCTAAGCACCGATTTTTTATTTATCCAACTTAGAAACAATTTTCCCCATAGAGCTCTGATTTCATTTTAATGTAATTACTCAGTTCAAATATTTGTGCGATAGCCAATAATATAGTTTTTTTTTTTATAAATCCAATTTTGTACTATTAACTATATAATACTTTGAATGTAAATATTAACAAGAAAGTAAACAAACTACAAAGAGTTTCATTAGCTTTGTCTGGGTACTCAAGATTAATTGTATTATATTTATTCATAATTTTCAATATAATAAATATTTTTGAGTTATCTTTTTTAATGTTGGAATCAATTAAAGTAATTGAAGAATTGGGAAAGTGTTTGATTTGTTTTTTCTTCTCATAACCTTAATATTAAAAAATTAATGTTCAAAGATTTTTTTTTCTTTCTGGTATGCAAAGTTTTAATAGATTTCTTCTTGCCTGTTATGCGATATTGTAGTAAAGTTAAGATATCACTAAAAGTGTAAGGGGTTTTACTCATCTAAAAATTGTATTGAAGGAAATGATCAGCTACACCTTTGGTTTAATTTAATATTTAGCCAAAGTTATGAATGATTTTTTTCTTATAATATAAAATAAAAATGTTAAATTATTGGATGAAATTTTATAATGATAAAAAGTTAGCTTGTGAATTGTTTAACTGGTATTCTGGAACAAAGTTTTTAAAAAATTATGTTGTATGAAAAATTGTTTTAGTTTTGTTTCATATTCTTATTTATTTCTAATTATTATAATAAATTCCAGCTGTAGGTCCTGTTGAAGCTGATCCAGAATACCAATTGATTGTTGAAGCTAACAATCTAGCGGTGGAAATTGATAATGAAATAAGTAAAATATTTCATATATTGTATTTTAGTTAAATATTAATATGAATGGCTTATTTAATTATTTTTTGAAGTGTTTTATTTTATATGGAAAGTTTTTTAATTTTTTAGTATGATGCATATTTAAAATAAAATCTTTTGTTTTAAGATTGCTGTGATATTTATTTCATAACATTACCTCTTATTGTGTACATAAAAGATACTTTCTTATTCCTTCCATCATTAAAAGTATAACTGTCAAGCTTTTTTAGCTTCCACATTTTTATTCATTGATGTCTTTGCAATGCATGTTAGGAATATTTATTATTTATTCATTATTATTATTTATATATCTTATGCAATTATCGCTCTTCATGCTAGTTATTTTGTATTTTTTAATAACCCGTGTTTTTCCTGGAACTAGTTTTTCCTGGTATAGTAGTTACTTATCCATACAGATAATGGATTCCTGACTTTATACATGTTTGTATGAATTAAAGAGATTTATACTTCAGAAAAATTAAAATTGTAATATTTCTAAGTCCATTTTTTCCACTTGAGTTTATTAATTTTTTTAAAATTAAATTGAAATCTGTTTTTATTTCCACCAGTAGATGGTGCCAGCCGTTAAATATGGCGATTGTCAACTGGGGGCATCTTTAGTTAAGCTATAGTTAAAAAGTAAGGTAGAAATTGTTACTGTTTTGCTTGAATTAGTTTGATTAAAACTTTACAACAAACAGTATTATAGTTTTTAAAAAAAATGAAAGTTGAAATAATTTTTTTTCAATTCATAGATAAAATTATTGGTCTATTAAAAATGGCTTATTTTTTAAAATATCAAATCTTTAATTCTGAGCTAATATTTTCCTAATAAAATTTACAAAGCTAAAAAATGTTTTTACTTTTTTGTATCTAGGCAATATCAGATTATACCTGTATTTAGTTTCAGAATGATTGCTAAACAAATTTAAAAGAAAATTATTATAAATGATATTAGGGATCTGAAAACTCTATAAAACCATTCAGTTTTTAATATTCCTATTAGAAATTATCAAAAACTAGAATAGAAAATTGAAACAAGCAAGAACTATCCACTGCTTCATGAAGAAAAATGAGTTAAAAGCAATATTGATTATTTAGATGTTTTCACGAGCAATCATAACCATGATGCAAAAAAAATTGCATTTCTTCCCTCTTGTATAACCATTCCTGAATCTAAATTCCACAAATTGATTCCATCCTTTGAAAATTACAAGTTTGTTTGTTAAAATGCATTTTTTATTAGAAATTAATTTAAAAAACACTAACAAATTATTTGTAGCCTGTAGTCTGAAGAATTATCTTTTATGTGCAATATTTATAAACAGAAAGTTGATACCTATATACATATTTTTATATTCTAATCGAATTATATTTTTTATATTCTAATCAAATTATATTTAAAATCTAAACTTACATCAGTTATATTTTGTGGAAATGTCAAAGTTGCATTTTTAAAAAAATAGATTTTTAATAGCACTAGTTCTTAATAGATTTCTGTTTGAAACTTTTTTTTTTTTTTATTATCAACACTCAACATTTGATGTTTGTAATTATATTCTAGATATCATTCACAAGTTCACGAGAGATAAATATTCAAAAAGATTTCCTGAGTTAGAATCATTGGTTCCTGTGCCTTTGCAATATGTGTCTACAGTGAAGGTAAAATAGTGAAATAAGAGTAATTCCTTTTTTTTCCCAGTAAGATGCTTAATTTTTTAAAACTTTTTAAGAATTAATTAATTAAAAATAAACTGTAAAAATGTAATTTTTTGTTTTTTCATCTTATTGAATTCTTAATATTATTCGTATTTATTAAATAAAATCAATAATATTCATTACAAATAAAAAAAATTAGCCTATGTTTAAATTAATAGGTATTACACAGATACTAACTACTGCAGATTCCTCATAGTTTCTACAGAAAATAATAAATTTTTGGTTCACAACACTCTAAAAAAAAAATAATACATCTATAGAATTATTTTTTAAAAAGCAATTTTTGTCTACTTAGTGCACAATTAAAAAATGTCTATCTCTTTTTTTTATTTTTTTTTTTATTGCACCGCTTTTGTAAAATATTTAAATTTTTTTCTAAACAGATAATTATGAGAGTAACATTCAGCCTTATTCAATATGCACAAATAAATGCATTGTTGGTAATACTCTTTTCCTTTGTTATCATAAATAACTATTAGTCTGTAAAGTCTTTATTTAATGGATTAATTAAATATTGATATGTTTAAGTTTTAATTCTAAATTTTGATGAAGTTTTTTTGCAGTTACAATCCTTATATTTTCATTTCAAAACGCTATATAACATTATGCATTTAGAAAATTTAAATATTTTATTGTAATGAATATAATCTTTTACTAAATAAAATAATTTCTGCATAGGTATTGGTAGCATTAAATTATCTTGAAATTAGCGTCTCAATAGCAGTTTTCTCAACTTTTTTAAATTGCAACATTATTTGATATTGGGAATTGCAGCTTTGTTGATGTGAATTTTGTGATAAATGTTAATAGTCATTTCAATTGAATAGCAGTGGTATGGGTTTGCTATTCAATATCCTTCTCTCCTTTTCCACTATTTTTCTTTTCTCCGCATCTTGCTTCTATGTCTAGGGCTATGTAGCCCCAATAAATTAAAAGGGTAAATATGGTACATCAGTGAACATCATGTTGACTAGTCCACTGACAAGTAGGGTGGAGGGTAGTTCCTTTTTTTGGCTGACTTTTAAGGATATAACACGCATTTGAGTATTGCATGGACGAAAACCTAGAATACTCGCCAGGCAACTGATTATTGACAATAGATGCTTTATATTGTCACAATCAACATCGAATCTCTTTGTTTCTGAATGCTGCCACTACAAAAATGCTGCCAATAAATTCAAATTTCAGCCCCCGCACACACTAGCTGTACACTTTGCTACCGGGCCACAAGTGGGGTCTCTGCACACTAGTTGTGTACTCTGCTACTGGACCACAAGTGGAGTCTCCTCTATTACTGACAAACATAAAAAATATTGAAAAGTATTCTGAGATACTACTAGAAAGTCTCATGCGAGGTTGGTATCTTTGGTAGTAGACTGTGCTAACTATTTTATTACCTAAAGCAGTAGGTTTAAATTTATGCAAAAATTGTATATCATGCCATATTATTTGCGTGATTGTACTTTATATACATTATTTGTTATAAGAGCTTTAAAGAGAAAATCTTTTTATTAAAGTTTGGAAGGATCCAAACATTAAACAAAAAATTATTATAGGAATATTTTCTTAAATGTTATTTTCGCTACAAGCATCATTCTTATCGTGATGTATCGTAATGTGTAATTATTCAGTAAGATATCTTTATTTAATCTTCAGAGATTTTTAAATTATTAAAATCTAATGTGTATTAGTTATGATTTAGTTATTACTTAAATCTAATATATTTTGACGTAACTTTAGCATTTCAAAACTCAAAAGCTTGTTGTTTTTATTATTTATTTGTTAAGTTAAATGTATTTACTTTTATATTAGGAACTTGGAAATGATTTAGACAAAGCTAAAAATAGTGAGATTTTGCAAGAATTTTTAACTCCAGCCACTATCATGGTTGTCAGTGTCACTGCTTCCACTACTCAAGGGTAAGTTAAAATCAGTTTTCTAAACATCTATATAAAACTTTAAAAAATCAAAATTGTTGAACCTTTATTTTGTTTTACAATTTAATGAAAAAATTATTTTAATTTCAGTTTTCTTTTATAGGCAACTTTTAACTGAAGATGATTTAAAAGTTATATTTGAAGCCTGTGATATGGTGAGTATTGATTTCTGCAAAAACATTTTAGTGATACTTTTTTTTTTTCTAAGTACTTTATTTTAGTAATTAAATATTTTATTTGAATAAATTTTACTATAGTCACACATTCTAATGTTAAAATTTTTTTTTAGTATATGTTTTTTTTCTCTGTGTTTCATGAAATACTTACTAGCTTATATTGAACATATTAAATAACTTAACATATTAAATAAACATATTAAAACATATTAAATAACAAATAAATAAAGCTTAAACATATTAAATAACTTGAGAATATGTATATTTTGTTAACAACTTGTACCATACAGTATGAAAGAAAATATATAAGATTGGTAAAGATTTTTTAGCAAAAATATATTAAACTTATTGGTTAATAAAGAAGAAAAAAAAAAATTTTTTTTTTTGTTAAAAAACATCACAGTAACAAATAGTTACGTACAACTTTACTACTTTATTTTTATACATATTTTTGAAATATTTTATAACCTTATTTAATTAATTATGTCTTAATTAAAAATCATTTGCACCGTTTGGTTGATTGCATTGAATTTTGACATTTTAGAAAGCTATTCAAAATTAATTAGTTCCTAACGAAGTGAAAGATTTCAGTTTAACAAAATAAAACAGAAACAGCATAATTTTATTTGTTTAAATGCATAATTTAATCTAAATTATTTTTGACTAGTTCTTTAATATCACTTTGTGATATGTTTCTGTAACTTATTCTGTTGAATAGTTTTAAATCCTAACATTTTATCAATGATAATAATATTTTAATAATCTTTTTTTATTGGATGTTTTGAGGTCTACTTTTAATGTTAGGGCCAATATTGGAAAACAGAATTATTAAATCTGGTGCAGCATTTTCAGTTTCTGTATTTTGATTTCAATTTTATATTTTTCACTGAACAATATTGTCTTTCTGTAAAAGGTCCAGAAGGACAATGTTGTCCAGTGTCCTACAAAACATATGGGAAATATATTTAGGGCAGAGAGAACTTTTATATAGATTCTAAGATGTCTTCTTTTCTCTCTCTGTTATTTTCTATTAATTTATTTCTTTTCAGGCAATTGAGCTGGATAATTTTAAGCAAGAAATCTATACATATGTTGAATCCAGGATGTCTTTTATTGCCCCTAATATATCGGCAATTGTAGGTGCTTCCACTGCAGCAAAACTTATGGGTAATCATATCTTATGAGTTATTTTTAATAGATAATCACAGATATAACAATATTTATCACTTTAAAATTTATGCAACATAAAAATTATTTTATATATTTTTTTACAATATGTGTTACAGAAATTAAGCAAAAACATTATTTCCTTTGAAATAAACATATTGTATTATATAAATAAAATAATTTTTAAATGTTAGCAAAAATAAAGTTTTAATTTTTTGCTAATAAAGCACAGTATCGATGATGCATTACTTTAATGTTTTTTAAAAATTATATTACATTATATCTAAAAGACATTTTTAAAATTGAAATTTTATAAATAGCACATCTACATTTAGACATTAATGAGCAAAAGTAAATTAGTTTAAAATTCACCATAATATGAACTGTTTTAAAACAATATTTTTATATATTTATTAAATTTAGTAAAGTATGATAATGAATATACATTTATATTTCAATATATTGTAAAAATATGGCTTAAAATACTGTCCATAATATTTTTATTAAATTAGGTAATAATTTATGTCGGATATGTCAATTTTATAGATTCCTTGGGCTTCAGTAGAATTAATTAAAATCTGTTTAAGTATCATGTTATTAATTTATAAAGTTTATAAATTACTCAATGGTATGATATTCACACAATATTTTTGTTTTAAATTTAAGTTAAAAACCTCTAAAATAAGATATCTTAGAAGTTAGGTTATAAGATGTCAATTCTTGAATAGTAGTTTTTGTGTATTCTTTTGTAATTAAAAATTTTAGAAATGAGGAAGTGTGCAGAAATTTCATTGTTTAAAAAAATTCATTTTTATGCTGGGTTTTTGATTAGATAACCTTAATTTAAGATATGTCGCAACCATGGAAGAAAAAAAAACTGAATTGTGTTTTTCTCTCAGGTGTAGCTGGAGGCTTGAGCAATCTGGCCAAGATGCCTGCTTGCAACATCCAGGTCCTAGGGTCCCAGAGGCGCACTCTAGCTGGATTTTCCACCACTGCCATTATGCCCCACACAGGCTTCGTTTACACGAGCGACATAGTGCAGAATACACCTCCGGTTAGTCCACCTTCCTTATATTCTGATCAACTTTGACAATAAAAACAGTTGAAATATACATAGCTGTTAACTATATATATTTCATACTATGCACATAAGCCATAAAATGAATGAATTTTAAAAAAGAGCCATAAGCCATGAATTTTAAAAAAATATATTTTTTGTTGTTGCAGTTGTTGTAGAATTGTTAAAATTGTTCAGTTTCCTGTAAAATTTACAAATTAATGATAAATTAAAAATGAAGATGAATCTGGTGAAAAGTTCTAAATCTGTGATTCACATATTGATAAAACTCATGTAGTATGGTTGAAGGTGAAACAAAATGAACCATTATATTTAAAAAGGATATCATTGAATGTCTTATTTAAATAAATTATCTTTATGCTGTTTATTTTGATTGCTCCTCTCAAGATAGCTGAATTCGAGAGAATATCTAGCAATGTAGAAAATAAAACAATTAGAATTTTCCTGCCATATCATAACGATTAATAACCAGTCCTCAAAAATGGCATTATGAGAGCAAATATTTATTAACAGTATATTTGTTGTTTAGCTATACATAAAAGCAGAATAATGAGTAGTTTCATAAAAAAAGGAAACATTGTTCTGCTTTTATAGACAATTTTTAATTTTAAATAAGAGTTATTAAGTGCCAAAATTTAAATTGTACTAAAACACCTGTCTGAAAAATGATGTGAATGTCAGAATTGGTATGTTAGCAGGTATGGTGCATTAAATAGTACCATGGAAATGCTCAAATTTATTAATTTATTGCCAAATTTACTGATGATGTTTTATCATGATCTAATTAAATAAAAATTTTGTTAATCTGTTGTCTGTAATTTTGTTTTTGTTTTTCTTAATTTTGATTTTCGTTAAATATATATTTATTAATATAGTATTCCCTTATTTTATTCTGTATGCTTAAAGAAAAGATGCAATGTGATAAATTTATCTAGATTATGGACTTTTATATAAAAAAAAAAACCACTAAATTCAAATGTTAGTATTATAAGCAAAAGTGGATAATCAAAGTTGATTGTTTTTGAAGGAGTCATTTTAAAATCCACCTCTCAGCTGTTTAATAAAATATTTTATTTTTCAACAATTCATGGAATAAATGCTAAAATTAAATGTTAAGGGGCGATTTTATATTTTTCAATCATACAACCAGTAGTAAAGACAGTGACTACTTTAGTAGCATACCAAATAAGTGTTGAGGTACTTTTCTTAGTGCTGAAATAAAGAGCTATCTTGGAACAACAATAGAAGATCTTATAGAAGCTATTCTATTGCTAAGAACATAAGCAGATTTAATGTATTATAATTTTTTTTTGTACTTGCTTTAAGCTATTCTATAATACTTCGGTACCTGTTCATTTGGTGCATTATTATTTATATGGCTATTATATTTATAGGATATATGTTTTTCTAAGGAAATTTAAAATACAAGAATGTCTTTTTTAAGTTAGTGTAAATACTACAGCTTTAAAGCTGTAAAATATTTGTTAAGGAAAAACTACTTTTATAGATATGAATTCAGTAAAAGTCATTGAAGTAGTTTCATAAATTTTACTAAATTCATTAATAAAGATCATAGTACATAAAATTACAAAAAAGAGTCAAATTTCAGTATATGGAATCTGATTCAGACTGGGCAAATATTTTTGGCCAACTCCCCAGTCTTGGTAATAAATGTGCTTTATTGAATCTTTGTTTCAATTAATATAATACAGTTTTATTAATTAAATGAATATTATTTAGTGTAACTCATATTTTTTAACTGTATAATTTTATTTATTACATGATTTAATTTTCAATCTAAAATTGCTTGCATTTGTTTAATAGTAATAATATTTTTTTTTAATTACAAACATGGCCATTTGAAATGTTTATAAAGAACTGTATATATTTTTAAATTTTATCAAGAAATAAAAAATCAATATACAAAAAACTTCTATTAATAAAATTTGCTTTCATGAATTTATTAAATGTTTTATCATTTTTAATTTATAAAACGATGTAATGATTTTGAAATTCTTAATTGATTCTATATTAATATGTGAGTGGAAGAAAAGTTATTTTTGCAGTGTAATTTATTTGTCTAATTTTAATTTTATAAGTACATTTTTAATAATATTGAATATTTTATTTTTGTTTTAAAAATTAGATCTTAATATGCTGTATTTATAACAAAATAAAGCTTATGAAAATGAGAGTGTTGTATAATTTTTTTTTTATTGCTTTTATGCTCAATTTCAAAATTAAGATACAAATTGTCTTTCCATAAAGTTATTTGCATAGATGTGAAAAAAAAAAAAAGTTTTATTCATTTATTTAATTTTTATTGGCCTTTGTAACTAGAATTGTAATGATTTTATCAAACAAAATCTGTGCAGGATTTGAGAAGAAAAGCAGCTCGTTTAGTGGCGGCCAAGTGTGCCCTTGCAGCCCGTGTCGATGGTTTCCATGAGTCCATAGATGGTGAAACCGGACATTCATTTCGAGAGGACATTGAAAGAAAGCTGGACAAATTGCAAGAACCCCCACCTGTAAAACAAGTAAAGCCCTTGCCTGCACCAATTGACCAGCCCCATAAAAAAAGAGGGGGTCGCAGGTAATCTGTGAAACAAGTTTTATTCTTTTTAAATGTAAAATTGCATGTAAATTAGTAAATATAAAAATTCTTCAGCATTTTGCCTTACTTACAAGATGACTAATTTCCAGGGTTCGAAAAATGAAGGAAAGGTATGCTATCACAGAGTTCCGAAAACAAGCCAATCGAATGAACTTTGGTGAGGTGTGTTATGTTTTTTTTTTTTTTTTTTAACTCATTATTTTTGTCTTTTTTTATTAATTATTTCATATTTATTTAAAACATATCTGCAAGCCAATGATCATTAAATATGGCACCTAAATAATTCTTTAAAATTAGAAATTCATTGCATATCAAATTATAATGTTAAATGCATTTAGAATAATTATTTTTAACCAAATGAAGTGTTTAATAATTGACAATTTGAAATAGTGGTTATTGCTCTTTTTTTATATCCGAATCTCAATCAGCCCTTTATAGCATGATCATATATAGGGTATTTAAATAACACCACATAAACTTTATAAGTCTAGAATCCTCAGTCAAAGTGCATAAAAGTTGCCTAGTGAACTATAGCTTTACAATTCATAGTTTCTTAGAAAAGTTTTGGCAAAATGTATTGCATCTTATCTGGTGCATGGAAAATAAGACGGAAATAGTGGTAATTGCATTTCTTACCACTATTTCTTACCATAGAAATCATCACAAAATGATCATTATTCGAATCAAAATATATATGTTCATGCTGTATAATTGTCAACTGCCCAATATCCTATTGATAATTTAATGACCTTGTACCCACAAAAGTGATTTCATCATGCAATCAAGTTACATAGTAACTAGTTCAATATTCCAATTCCTTCAGATGTATTCTTGAGAAAAAGTCCCAATGAGTTAGTTTTGGTAATCATGGCAGTAACCCAATCATGGAACCTTGCCATGAAATCTGCAATTAACATTGGCATTGAAATGACAGCATACTGGGTAGGAGAGGTTTATTCCCTCTCATCTCGTAATGCATTTCCACTACACTGATCATAGATAATTGCTCTATTATAGCAATATTAGCAAATGAAATAACTATCCCTATGCAAAGATTAACTGCTAGCTGTTAAATTGCTTGATAGATACATATCTATTGTTCCTCTTTCTTTTTAAACTCTCCTTATATCCTTTTGTCTCTTCATATGCTCTTCAATTTCATATTCCAGTAAAGCTTATTTTCTGTACGAATGTGATGTCATATTATTCTTTTGCATTTTTTTTTTTGGAAAATCATATATCATAGAGGGAAAATAAAGTTATCATCTCTTAGATAACTTTTATATATTTGTACTCAAGTGAGAATTCTCGTCCTGCACAATTTATATTGTATTGTTCAAAACATCCTATATAATTATATATTTTATATTAGTAGTTCATGCATAGAATTTTTTTTTTTTTAAGTATTTAGAATATTTGGCTGCAAAACAGGATCTTTTTGTTAACTAATTGATGTATGTACTGCAATTTAAAGTTACTAACTACTATTAAATTTTTGATTTCAAGAACAATAGTGCCAATTTTTTATTCTGAAAATATTTACTTTTCCATGTTTGAAATAAATATGCTTAAAAATTATGGTTTTTGCAAGTATTGGCAGAATATTACATATTAGGTGCATAATATGGCATTTTCTTTCGAAGCAATATTTCTACATCCTAAAAATACTATTTGAAAAGTGGGCAGAATTTTAGAACCACTGACTTATAACGATAGAATTAAAATTGAAGAGGGAGGGATGTTATACTTTGGGTACAAAAATGCAAAAATAGTGGATGGTCAAAAGAAGAAAAAGCTTGTTTGAAAAAAAAAAAAAAATTAAGGAACTTTTAATTTTTCTGAAAACATCAAATTTTTATGAAAAAAAAAAAATTATTTTGGTTTATTAATATTCTAGATTGAAGAGGATGCCTATCAAGATGATTTAGGTTTCAGCCTTGGCCAGGTAGGCAAAGCTGGAGCGGGACGCATTCGTGCGCCTCAAATTGATGAAAAGACGAAAGTGCGAATTTCTAAGACTTTGCAGGTAAATAAAATTTTAATCGAATCCTTGTTTATTCACTACAAAACTGAAGTATTACAAACAGTTTTTATGAATTTTTTAAGATTATCTTAATTAAAAATAATTATTTTTATTTGAATTTTTGTTAGTGTATTAAATTGTAATATTAACTAGAATTGATACCATATCTATAATTTAATGGCTTCAATGTTTATTATTATTAAAACATTCTATTTTTTTATATTTTAATTTAAGCAACATTTTTAATATTTACCAAATTTCATCAATAAGATCTTTCATAACCTATATATATGTAATTTTGGCTATACATGTATTAAAATAAAAAACATTTTGTCACTAAATGTGAAATATATTTATTGCATGAAATTTATGCATATAATGAAAAAAACAAGTTGCAATTTATTTTCGGTTGTTAAACAAATTGTTTTGTAGTGTTGATAAGTTATATATATATATAAAATATGACATTCAATTTTTTTATGGCCTTGGTTTAATGTTTTTTCTTCTAATCTAAATATAATGATATCAACAATCTTTAAAATCTCAAAACTTATATGTAGAGGCTTCATAATTTCATTATATATACCTATGTTTTTCATTTTTATTTATAAGATGCCTATGATTTTAATATAAGTCTAATTACACAATGAAGTTTTTGTAATTGATAGTATAGAAAATACAACAGTATCTTTTATACAATTTTTATCCGAGAAACTAATGTTATGTTTTATTTTAAATTTAGATTTAAAAAGGATAAATAACTCATATCAATTTGTGTGTTTTGATACCAAGATATTATTTTACCAAGCAAAATTATTTAGATTTACTAAGCACAATTTATAACAAAATTCAGTTTATTTTAAATTTTGTCTAAATGCCTGAACAATTACAAAATAAAGATCCTCATTATTCATGTTTTTCTCTTTAAAAAAAAACTGTGGATTTGAAAATAAGTGAAAGTATTAAATAATTCTTGATTTTTAAATTATTTTTCCAGAAAATCTCCAAAGGCAGCAGGTATGGGGTGGAAGTACATCTGTACGTCGGCAAATATCTGGAACAGCTTCCAGTGTCGCTTTCACTCCTTTACAAGTAGGTTTTTTAAATACTTTCCAAATCATGTTAATTGAGGGTATTTGATATGAAAAGAATTAATTTTTTTAAAAAAAACTTTTGTTAGATTTTTAATTACACCTAATAATTTAACAATTTGCTTTGCTTTATATTTTCAAGTGATTAAATAATGCACGGTTTTTCTTTAAAATGTACTATAATTTCTTGCCTATCCTACCAACCATCATATAATCCATGAGCAT
The DNA here is from genome assembly GCA_021605095.1 of Caerostris extrusa. Classification (NCBI taxonomy): domain Eukaryota; kingdom Metazoa; phylum Arthropoda; class Arachnida; order Araneae; family Araneidae; genus Caerostris; species Caerostris extrusa. The sequence goes on along the minus strand of BPLR01013209.1, from coordinate 116,173 downwards.
AATTTTTGGACACACACAAAAAAAAACACCAAATCATACAGGGTGCTAACAGAACAAGGAAGTCGGGAGTTTTCTCAATCTGGAAATGTCAAGAAAATTTATAAAAATCTCTAAAAACGAGGAAAAATTTCTGACGAGCATTTCGCATCAAGCATGCGCGAGATTGGCGATTTTATAGATCGCTACCAAAGTGATCATGCTCGCAATCGGCGATTGTGTAGAAAATTAGATCGTTACTGATTTTACCAAATGTTACTTCCTGTTTTCTTATGATGAGCTATCCAGTTTATGATTTATCTCATTCTTAAATGTATCTCTCACTAGAATCTGCCTTTGCTTTTACTTTACTGCTTGTACTCACGCTAATATTTGTATCCATGCAATTTGCTTAAGCTAATTGAGAAAAGTAAGGATTTTAATATTTTATTAGCTATTATTTATTATTCATTGCATATTAAATTTAAATTCATTCTTTAAGCCTAATTTCACAATTCTTCAGTATCTGCATTGATTGACATTTTTACTTATGTATTTGTTATTTAATTACTGAAAATTAAGTCTAATTTATTTAAACAAGTATCCTTTACCCTATGCATTGAATGCATACTTTAATTTATTTGTGCATTTAATTACTCGAAAGTGTTTACTAATTAATTCTGTTGTTAAATTGGGCTTCCATTATATTTGTATGAAGGAAAAAACATAAAATTCAATAGTATTGTGTCATCTTTAAAAAGCACCTTCAGAAAGAATCTTTGTTCTCTATTTTGTGAAATTTTCCTATTTCTTTCATGAGTTTCTTAAATAAAAAAAATATATATATAATTTTTTAAATAAATCATGTAAATTCCTCTTACTAATCTTAATAAAAAAAAAATAGTTTAAATGAAATAATTGATTTTTAGTTATTTTATTAAGAGTGGTTATCTTGTTATAATTCAAAGATTTACTGTAGTATACTGTTTTGAAAGATTTTTTAGGATGTTCATTCTATTTTTTTAAAATTAAATTTCATAAAAATATATTATTTAAGTTGTAAAAGTGTTTTTAATAACATATATTAAAAACACTTAATCTTTCTTTTATATTACGATTTTCATATTAGATGCTACAGTTATTCAAAGAAAATTGTTATTAATTAAAAGTAATGGGAAAACAAGAGACGAAATTTTATAACCATGTATAATCCACATATTTGCTGGAGAGGTGAAAATATTAATTAATATCACAGTTGATTAAAAATACTTTACAAGAAGGAAAATTAATAATTGATTTCCATAACATTATTGTAGTTTTTTTCATCTGCCACATACTGATGTATTGTTTATTTTTCTCTCATACAAGATTTTTATCATTACAAAATCATTTTTAGATGGTGATTTTAGGAAATTTATAAATAATTCCACTTGTCCAGATTGGACTTGATGACCTGTAATCCAAAGTTTATAGGCAGGAAATTATTGTAATTACTGTGATTTTTTTAAAATATTTTTTAGAGAAAAATTGTTTCATAAAAATTTTTTAAGGGAAAGGAGTGGGGGTTACAAAATGTTATAAAATAATTTGTCATGTTTTGTGATAGTATGTCAATATATATTATAATTTTTCATCCTTTCAATTAAAATCAATAACAACTTAGATGAAATGCGGTGAATAATCAGCTCAAAGAAAATTTCTGCTTTCATTTTTTAGGGTCTTGAAATTGTCAATCCTCAAGCTGCTGAAAAGAAAGGCACTGAATCTGTGAAATATTTCTCCAATACATCAGGTTTTATTAAAGTCGATAGAAAAACATGAAAATGACAGTTAACCACTTCATTCTGTACATATATTGATCCTATCCACTTAAAAAAAAATAATAAAGTAATAAAAATAATATTTTATTATCAAATGAACCATTTTATTATTTAATAAAAGCATTTACATTGATGAGAAAAATATGAACACAGAATGAGAAAAAAAAAAAATGTACTACACTTTTTTTTTTTTTTTTTTGGTTACAAAAATAGATTATATAACATACAAAAGTACATATTCAAAAAAATAATTTTTGCTCTTTGATATTAAAATATTTTTATATTGCAACAATGGTTTATAGTTTCTATGAATCTTCAAATAATAATCATGAACAATATTAATTTTTAATGTAATTTTTTATTAGCTCAGAACTATTTTTATTGCAATTATTTTATCACGAAATTTTATATGTATATAATTTTTTTAAAACATTTATTAAGAATCCTGTTGTTGAAAAGTGTTGTTTTAAATAACGTTAATAGTTTACTAAAAAGCATAATATTAATTTTGTAGGCATTGCATTATTATTTTTTTTAATACATGAAAATTACAAATTATAATTTCTTAGCATTTTACAATTGGTGATTTTTTTTTTATACTAAGACATTATCAAATGAAAAATGCCATGAATGTTTTACACAAATAAAGACTTTTGAGATAAAGTACCTTAAAGAGTATTTTCATCTACTCTTATTTCATGGCTGATAAAAACAAAAGTTTAGATGCAAAAAAAATCATATTCTTTAATTTATTACTAATATAATCAAAATGTTGGCTAAACAAGATGAAAATATGTCTAGACACTTATTAAAAATAAAGGTAAAATTTTTAGAAAACAAAACTGTGTTTATATATTTTTTTTACATAAATGTATATATTTTTATTCATTTTAAATTAAATGAAAACTCAGCTTATGACAATGTTGAAACAAAAATCAAGCAGTCCCCCTCACTTCTTCTAAGTCAAAGACCATCTGTAGTTCATTTAAATTTTTATACACTAAGTGAATCACAATTCTGTCACTGGGATGTTTTCCTTCTGCGATGAGGAGCTGAATCGCTTGATGTCTTCAGGGGATTCTTCTACCACAGCACTCAGCTGTCTCTGTAACCGCATAAAATGCATTGAGGGATGTTGTGCCCTCAATGAATATTGTCCATCCTCATATTGGTCTTCATTCTCATCATCACTGGAGTTCAAGTGTTTCAGTCTTTCAAGGTGCTGTTCTCGGTTAAAAGATGTCTTCCGGCGATTATTCTTTGTTGGCACTCCTTCGTATATATCCTAAAAAAAAAAACTTGTCTTATATAAATTACTTATAAAGTTTATCTATAACCTAGCTTTCATTATGCATATATATATTATGTTTTAAGTTATTTTCAATTTATTAAACAAGATAATGTACTTGTATTTATTATAACTTTGAAACTATAATATTTAGTTTGGACTCTGGGAAAGAAAAACAGACCTCTAACAAGGTAATACATTAATAAAGTAAATTGTAATATCAATGAATCTTGATTAAAAAAAAAAAAAAAAAAGAAATCATTGCACTACATTTATGCATATGTTTTTACATTCAAATGTTGTGAAATTACTGACGAGGGATATAAAAAATAGAGTAGAACAAAGAACATGTATTGATGGCAAACAACTTATTGATGAATTCTTTACTTTCACAAATAGTATCTTAATCAACATGATTAGAAAATGTTTAAAATTTTTATTTGTTTATCAGAAATATAAAAATCTTAAATAATTAACTATAAAAAAAAAATTACATATGCATTTTTTTAAGCTATTGAAATGCAATATACTAGCAAATAAGGCTGGCACTGCTGGGTCTATCTATAAATTGTGATACATCATATCATCATCAATAGCCTGTAGAGAAACTACTGGAACAATCTTAAAAAATAACCTATATATCAAACATATTACCTCTATCATAAAACAGAAAATATCTGACCAAGTTGCAAATGGAACTGAAATATAACATTGATGCTGAAGTTTTCTATTCCCTTTCATTTCTAAAGTTTCTAACTGAGCTCTTTCAAATCTAACATTCTATCCACAATTCATTGCAGCAGCTGTTCTTAAAAATGTTTTCTTATCTTCACTTGCCTATCTATGAGCGCTTAAAATTGAAATGAGACATGCACTTGAGCAATATGATTCAATATAAAAATGGATTGTTTTCATGTTATTATACAAATTTGGATTAATTTTCTCCTTAAGGACTTCTGGAAAAGCAATATGTTTTCCTATACAACAAATATGAGATAAAATCGTTTTAGGTATGACATAATCCCAATACAGATGTTACAGTGCCCATTTTTAGAAATACTTTTACACAGATTCCCGAAATTTATTACGTATACTAAATATATACCGTTAGCCATAAAAGCTGTTAGAACCTTTTGAAGTTTTATATTAGGGTTTATAACATTAATATAGAGAGCCTGATAAGAGTTCCAGCAGTGCATGAATGTTTGTAGTGGTTCGGAATCCACTTTAAACAGTAGGTCCTGATGATCTAATATGACTGCAGAGCGTAGGGCTGACAACCCTGCCCTGCAAACAATAAAAATAATCTCTAGTAGGCAGACAGTTCTAATCTGCTAGTAGGCGGATGGCCTTGGCCCACTATGGCGCTGTTGCGCCATTGAAGAAGAATATTGGTATAAGTGATCACAAAATGAAAGCAAAAACACCATTTATTACAAGTAAACTGCAAAGTACATGGTCTAGTATCTCGTTGGGCTACCTCTAGCTTGAATGCACGTTGCTATAGGGTTGGGTATGGAGACGTACAAGCTTATTTTTGTATCCTGTGGCATATCATTCAACGATTTCTGTAACCAGTTCGACTAAATTCCTATGCTTCCCAACTTTTCGACTTATGTTATCCTACAAGTTTTCAATCGGGAGCAAATTTGAAGGTCTAGCAGGCCAAGGAAGTATTCAGTATTGAAGAGACAGTCCTGTGCCATCTTTGTTGCATGTGGTCATGCATTATCTTGTCCTGTGAGCCAACCATGTATTTGAAGAATGTCATAAGCACGCAGTTAGACTGTCATGGTGACGTGTATCATTGCTAGAAATGATTCAATGTCGTACACACAAACCAAACCATAACATGGACAACCATCATATCGACTACATAACCAAACCATCACACGTGCAGCACCAAACAATACATTGCATTCAAGTGTTCACCAAAGAGGGATCCAACAACGCACATGGACACCTGATAACCCAATTGAATTGCGATTTGTCACTGAAGACGATAAATCTACGATATGCACTCAACGATTAGCATTCATAACATTTTCTTTGTTGTTGAAGCCATTTTATTATCTTCTTTTGATTTTATTATTATTTTAAGTCTTGCATATTAACAAATTATTCATTTTCTTTTACTTATTAAGTTGCAGTTGGGTAAATCGATATAAAGTAGCCAATAAGCGAGTATTAATCTCAAAGTAAAGTAAATTCAAATGCACTTTTAACTTAAATTTTATCAAAATTGATACATTTTTACTATGATGTCGAATTTTAGAGTTTTTTCCGTCCGTGTGGGTCCAGGTTAGAATGACCCCACTACAGTTCATACATGTCGTAAAAGGCGTCTAAAACAGGTACCCAGTGACCGGGGTATAACCGGGAGGGGTATAGTCAGCTTTCTCCCTTTGGGTGTTCCATTGTCTTTGTGCGAAAAGTCAAGAACAAAAAGAGGCTGCATTTTTTTTACCCCATATCATGACTCGTCGGTTTACATAATTTGAGAATACATGGGTTTATGAACTTGATCTACATGCTGACGAAGTGGGATGAAAAAAAAAAACATATATATATATATATTTTAAATAGTACTAAAAGCGATTGTTTTAAAAAAAATATTTACACTAAGAAATGATTCCGAAACTTTGTCGATTCTGGGAGTTGATTTTCTGTAAAATTTAGTACTTAAACGCAATATTTTAGTTTCATTTAAACACGAAACTGTTATTCGTCATATAAATATTGCAGCTGGAAAATCCGTACACACTATTTGAATATAAAATATCAAACAATACGCTATTCAGGCGGCAGAAAACCTGATATAATTCTCGCGATTAGACACTATATAAAAAAACATGATTTATAACATTTTCATTTCTGCTATTATTGATTTTTTCGCATCTAGGCGAATAGCAAAGAAGGATTACTCACCGAGCAGTAGCTCTTCTTCCTCGTACGGTTCTGTCTGTGCACGATAAAGAGGGCGGCGAGGGCCAGTATTAACAGCACCCCGAAGCCCAGCCCCATTCCCAGCACTAGATTCTTGAAAACGGGTCGCCCCTTTCTCTGCAGCCCCACTAACTCGTCGTTCAGCGAGTTGGCGATGGACTCCAGCCCCTGGTAGAACCACCCGGATTCGAAGTGGACACGGCAGTCTGACATAATCCGAGCGACCGTCTTGTCTGGTAGCAGGCTCGCAACAGCTGGACCCAGGCTCAGGTCCGACTTTGGAGAAAAACAAGGAGTTAATAGGGGTGTATAATTTTTAATACTAACAACACTTAGTAAAAGGAATAGAAAGTTCACTCACGTTTTTGCTTAAAAGAGACAATATCGTCAATTATGGTTAAACTGCTGATAATAACTTCATAACTGTTTCGTAGCTTTCCCTACCTCACTATCTCTCTAGCCATCCTGTTTTCAATGTTATTGTTGCTGTTTTCTCCTATTTCTGCCATATTTGTAAAAAAATCGGACTGATACACCGAAGAATATGGATACTAATTTATAGAGTAAAAGGTACGTTACTGCAATAAAGTGGAGCCAGCGAGAAAAGACAGGGACCCAAGAATCGAATGTTGTGCCTCCGAATAGAGTCAATAAAGTTTGAAGACCCTAATGCTCAACAGAAGAGGTTTGTTTTGTTTTGTAGCTCTAAAATCATTTTTTGCATACTCTGGATTCTCCAATGTCAATAATTAAGATAATGAGACTGATATAAAAGTAATTTCGAATAGTTATATAATTTACGTCAATGGTTTCATAGAAGACAATCTGCATCAATTATATTTGTTTTCTTTTGATATGCATGGTATTTTTTATTTGAAACTGTTATTTAACAACATTATCATCTGTGATTAAAAAAATGCCTCAACAGATTAAACAAAGAAAACAATTAATATAGAAAAACAAAATTTAAGTCAATTCCTACTATTTAAGTTGAAATTTTCCTCTTACATTTGGCGCCATCTATTGGCAGATACATGCAACTTAAATCTAAAAAACCTAAATTAAATTAATTAATTAAATTTAATTAATCAATTAATATTTGAAAACTGTATCAACATCAAGTGTCCTCCAGTACAAGTGTCAAAAAATGTATTTGAACTTGATGAATAAAAAATATTTTATTAATGATTGAAAATTTGAACAAGATATATATATTGTATACTAATAGTAGGAATTTTTAAAAACTGGCAACTAAGAAGTATTTTTAACGTTTTAATTTAATCTCACATTAATTGGTGTGGATGATCCAACATAGCGTGTTTGACATTTTTTCTGCTTACCTTAAAAATATACCATTTTTGTTTTTGATAAATTATTTTCTTCAGGGTTTTCTGCAACATTTCTTACATTTTGTAGCACAAATATCAAATGCGAAAATAAAATTTAAAACATATACTTTGCTCACAGTTTAATAAACTAGCCAAAGCAGAAAAGTGTAAAATCACAGAATAGGGGCCGTTGGGATTTGGCGTCAAAATTGTTTGTCACCAAAGTGTGTTAAATGACAAGGTGCGATTATAAATGAAGAGATTTGCAAACCTACAACGATAGCTTGATTTCGTGAATCAGAATTTCAATTTAAAAGAAATGATGCAATTTTTAAGACGTTTAATGGAAAAAATTGAACAAAAGGGTATTTATCTTTATCTTTCGTTTCAGTTAGAATCCTACCCTTTCCACAACACTGGGACACAGGACATTTTTAGCAATCAAACCAGCAAACATACACCATTCAATAATTTTTAACTTATCTTGATATTCTAAATCACGGAAGAAATCCCTGCTGTAGCACCCTTCCTTCAATTTTATAAAAATACCTGAAATCCTTGCTTCCAAAGTAAAAATCCTCAATACCAGACATCGGTAATTGAAAGGCTTTTGGTTAGCACACAATGTAAGAAAACAACCACAACGGCATAAAATGGTAACAAGTGAAATAAATTGCTTAAAAATACCATTTTTATTTTAATTCTTCTAGAACTTTCCAGCAATTGAATTAGACTACGTAATTAATCTTAGCCAATCAGAAACACATAATTAGTATTGGCCAATTAGGCATTAGGAAATACCTTGGCTACTATATTTGGTGATTAGTATTTGGCGATGGAAAAAAAAAGTCGCCAAATCCCAACGGCCCCTATTCTGCGATTTGGGCCAGAAAAGGTTTTTATTAATTACTTATTATCAATAGATACAAAAAAATTAAATGCGGGACTTTACCTGATGTCAATCAAATTTGTAACATTTTCTTTAAAAATAATTGGAAACGATTCTTTGCGCGTGTCTTTTATTTTAAATGAACTATGCCCGAAAGTTTTTGTTCACTGTACTAGTTCGATAAGCAGTCTTGCTAGTTATTAAATCGGCAATTATCATGTGCGTGACTTATTTTAATTATGCTTGAATAACTATCTTGAAAAAATAGAACGACTCACTATATTTTGCTGAGTGAGCAGCACGATGACGATGTCACTGTCACACCGCGAGAGACTCCATCTTCTACGAATCATTTCGGCCAGGGCTTTTCCGCCCTCGTATTTAGAGGTGGTTCTGGAAAACAATGAAACTCTATTACAGCGGTTTCTGTGGCAATCTCTGGTATCTTAGCTTTTGCTTATGGTATGGGAGAAAAAAAGTTGAAACCTCAACAAGCAGCCCGACTTTTAACCCAAGATGCTTATACACATTTACTTTTCAATTCTTCACATTTCACTCCCCATTCCTAGAGTTATATAATTAGAAAAGTAAGAGTGGCTGGATGTTAAAAGAAAGTCAGCATTTTCGGGGGGATTTTTTGGAGTAACTACCAGGCATTTGTGTTTTTTAGTAATGCAGAACATTCGTTAAACTTCCACCAGGCAGCCTGACTATCGATACAAGACTCTTTACACAGTTTGTCACAATCACCAAAGAGTCTCCTCGCTTTTAAAAACAGTGACTACAACAATGTCACCAACGGATTCGAACCCTCAGCGGTAAGCCCTGTACAATAGCTATGTACGTTGCCAATGGAGCACGAGTCGAGCCCGCTAACTACGCACGTTGCCGCCAAGCCACAAGTCGGGCTAACTTAAACACACTGCTAAAATAGTTACACTGTCACAATCTTTTCGTTTATGAAAAAATTACTGCAATGAAAGCAGTTAGCGGATTAAAACCTCGGCCTTCCTGAAATCATTACCACTACGTCATGAGTCAAGAAACATCACCTCCGGAATTCATTTAATAAACGGATTTGTGTAACCTTTTATCTATACTAAGCATTGCACATTATAATTTAAGATTTTTAAACCTGTAGTTTTATTTGTAAAAATAGTGCTTTATGGATAACCGTTTGGTTACTGAGCTAAGAGAGCTTGGTTCGATACCCAACAAATGATATTGAATCGAAAGCTTGAATTGCAGATGAACACAAGAGTTTAAGCCAGAATCATTCGATTGGGCTTAAGAAACTGAGTAAGACCTTCTTTCTAATGCTATCAATCTGAATGTTCTTTCCAAATCATGATGACACGATGCAGTTCTTACGTAATGCACCCTAGATAATGTCGATTTTGCTGCATATCTATCATTCTAATGGTAAAAGGCAAGTCAAAATGTCCGCCATTTGAAAACATTAATAACATGTTAGTAATATAGCCATTGTATCCTTCTAATTTAGTTTTGCTTTAATTCTTATTTTACTTAAATGAAATTTGAAAATCAATTATGATCAAAAATTTACACTTTGATTTATCTTTCTGATGTACGACTTGCATTACTGTTGGAACCATTTTCGTAATTACGATGTACCTTCTCCTTCATTGACGCAACAGCCCCTTTGTGGGCCAAGGCCATACTGGCAGATTTCAAGACAAGATATGTTTCTTTTTTTACGGGGTAGGGTTGTTAACCCTACGCCCAATGCTCTATAGTCATATGAGACCAGGACCTACGATTTAAAGTGAATTCCGAATCACTACAGACATGCATGGTACAGCCCGGACTCGAGATCGAAACCTGTGGCACCAAGAACAGAGCGTTAATTACTCGGCCATCAGGCTCCAATTATAATGTTTGGCAAGCTTAAAAAGTGAACATCGAATTTGATAAGCTAAACAAAATTGCAATGCTTTATAAAACATAGACTAGATTAGACAACCGAAGTGAGCAACTTGGAATAATACGTTACGAATTCAAAACACAAGCTCGACAAGTTGAACAATTGATAGTGCGAAATGGTTGTATCTTTAATCATTTATGTCAATTTTTTTTTTTTTAAATGTCATCTTGAGAGTAAAATGCAATTTTTTTTATCAAGGTTAAATGTAATCCGGAGAGTATAACAACAATGTAACGCCACCTATTGGCCAAAATTTGAATTTTTTTTTTTTTTTTTCATGCTAAAAAATAACCGAATTCTTGATAAAGAACTAGGTGCAAATTCACCATCTTACGATAAACACGTTTATTTTATAAATTTTTTAAAAAAATCAACTGGTTTTTGGTTTAGCCTGTTTATTAATCAAATTGCGAGAAACTTAAATGCTCGTTACTGTTAGAAACAAAGTGATCTTACTCTTTGGAGATATTGTGCTTGACAAATATCCCCAAGGAAATCCCCGCGTTGTCCGAACACTTGGCAGTGGTCGACTTCCGAAACTCGGCGGCTATCTGGTCCAGTTTCTCAGCTGGAGGAGAAAGATCATTTTTAAGAGTACTAGATGCAATTGAAGAAATAATAGAAATAAGGAAACTTCATTTGAAATTAATACCATTACAAGCATACAATCTTGTAAAACACACAATGGTGTTCATAAATTAAGGATAAATTACAAAATAGCAAAAAATCGTTCAAAAAGAAACTAATCGATATGAAATTTGAGAATGTCGTTAAATAAATGTTAAATGAAACTTCAATTCGTAAAATTGTAAGGCGTTGGATATGGCGGCTTATGATAGTAAGATAAACAATATGGAATAACCAATTCCTTATAATTCATTCCAGCCATCATTAGCTAGAACAACTAGATGTACACTAAGAATTGAATACTCAAGATGACAGGGGCAAGAATGACCATAATTTCCGCCAATAATCTGTTGGTTATATTAAAAACGTTAAAATTTCTTGGATTATATTATTTCTTGGACGTCTTCGGTTTATAAGTTTTTGCAAATTATATCAAACCTTTTCTTTTGCAACGAAAGTAGAACTGTGATTTATATGCAGCTGTGGATTATAGACTTTTAATTAGACTATTTATAATCTGCTTACTTTTTAGACAATTTATGAACTATTTGCAACAAGAATTTATTTAGTTATTCCTTATTAATTATGTTAACAAAATATTATTTAGTACGATCTCTTTCGATAGTTGCCTCAAGAAAACTTCAACAGAAACTATAAACACTTGTTAGAGGGAAATAAATGCTTAGATTTTATTAATTCTAATCCATAAGTGGGATGTTAGTCTTCATGCTTTTTCTAATTGACGAAAAGAAGTCCAGAGTGCTGGGTTATATACAATGTAACAGGTGGATTGAAAAGTTCATAGGTTTACACATAGATGGCGCTACTAGTATTAAATCCATATGATTTTAGTTAGCCCAAATCTTCAAAAGGCACGTGTATAAATTTAACAGCTGTTGCACTATTAATATGTGAGTTATCGCATTTTTAGTGAAGTTATAGCATTTTTAGTGTTCATCACGTGCAGTCCACTCGACTGACTGTCGATTGGACTCCGGTGTGAAATGATGGAGCCATGTTTCATCCATTGTCACATATCGACGCAAAAATTCGGGTTTATTACTATTGAACTGCTCCAAACACTGCTTAGAATAATCAATTCGTTGTTGTTTTTGTCGATTGTGAGCTCTGCGCGGCACCCACTTTGAACAGAGCTTTCGCATATCCAAATATTCATTCACGATATGTCCAACACGCTCCTTTGATATCTTTAGGGTCTCAGCTATCTCAATCAACTTCACTTTACGGTTATCAGAAATTATTTTGTGGACTTTTTTTATGTTTTCGTCGGTGACAGCCTGTTTGGGGCGTCCACTGCGTGCATCGTCCTTGGTGCTCATATCGCCTCATTTAAATTCAACAAACCACTTCTCTATGGTTGAATTTCCTGATGCAAGATCCGAATAATGTTTATCAAGCCAAGCATTGGCTTCAATAGTATTTTTTTTCGCCAAAAAGCAATGCTTTAATTAACACACGAAATTCCTTTTCATCCATTTTTTTCAAACTAACAAAAGTTGCTTCACTAAAAATGCTATAACTCACATACTAATAGTGCAACAGCTGTCAAATTTATACACGTGTCTTTTGAATGTTAGGCTAACTAAAAATTATATGGATTTAATACTAGTAGCGCCATCAGCCTACGAACATGTCAGCCCAACTGTTATATCCTGCTGCCACCGATCTAGATTCATGATGTTCACATGCCAGTTTTGACTATAGTTTAGAGACCCTCTGGATTAAACTTAAATCTACAAAATGTTTGCAACAAGAGATACCGACCGTCTCCCCGAGCCAGGATGAAATCGGATCGCAAACGAATGCAGGCCTGGGCATTCCGCACATGCGCCATTCCTTCTGGGGATTGGGGAACTCCGTCTGTCCGGACACCACGTGCGCACACAGCAGGAACGGCAGAAGCACCCACGGCCCCATCCTCACTGCTCCATCTGCAAGCAAATAATCACAGCTCAGAGTCTTGGCCAACAAAACAAACTGATTTTCCGACTCTTTCCGACCTAGTGCCAACGTGTTCTACAGGAAAAACTGGCTTCATTATCTGAAAAACTGGCAGAAAATATATGATAAACCTCACCAAGATATTCTAGAACTTCTCTTTGAGCTAGATTCGGGAAAACGGTAAGTCTTCAGTGGATTCCTTCGCACGTTGGGGTGTACGGAAATGAGATTGTAGATTCACTTGCAAGAAATGACTGTGATCTCCCGAACTCCAACTCTGCAGTGCTAACTCTTTTGGAAATCTACTCCCTCCAGAAATGTAAAATACTTTCTACTTGACGGCTTCCCCCGATTCATGATTCGTACGCTTCAAGCGGCCCGGGCCTGTCTCTGTCATGCAACTAGGTCTAGGGCTAGACCTCTCCAATCGGCCTTAGCAGATTCAGAAGTGAACATTTGAAGATTATGAAATTTCAGAATGTGGAGTTCTTCTCGCTAATCTCGCTTATCTTCTTATGTGTTAAGAAGCTTCCTGGAGGCAGCTGGTGGTTGAGCAAGGGAAGGTTTTTGATGATCTCACGACTGGGTCTTTTGGACCTGACGTAGGTTTTCCTGCGTCAGGGGGATTAGTAACAACACACAGGAAAGCTCAAGTTCTAATATGCTAAAGGCAGTCAGTAAAATATATATATATATATATATATAAATAAATAAATAGACCAATAGTTCCAAAAACGCATATTGAGACAGTGTGATTAAACGTCTAGTATCTATATGCTGGAGGTTTCTCGGGTTTTCTCCCGACACGTAAATGCGGAACAGGTATCCTAGAAGTTTCCCTTCAGCATCTGTCGGTGGACTATTTGTGGTGCACATAAATGTAACTCAGTATTGAACAGTTTTTGTGTAACTTCTTATACAGAAGAAGTTACACAAAACTGTTCACCCAGCATAAAAGGTGGCCTGGTGGCTAATTGGTTAGCGCTCGGCCTTTTTGTACCACGTTCTTCAGATTCGAATCTTGGCGGTGGTATAAATGCTTTGTTGTTAGGCTCGGAATCCACTTTAAACTGTAAGTCCCGGTCTATTTAGCCTAAAGTGTGCTCAAAATGTCAGTAGAATGACAAACCAAATCCAACATAAAAGTGTGGTAGTTTTCTGTTAAAATCTTTCCATTATTATCGATTGACTGATTCCATTATTATGATTGCACGCGATGCAGGTTGAGTAAATTTTTTCATAAAATAATAAAAGACTATTTTGCTGTTATCTAATCTAAAGAGCAAATAAACTGATAAAGCAAAAAAGCGTAGCACACTGCTTATCATAATTTTTAAAGATTGCCAAATTTGAATAAAATTTCATTAAAAAGTACCAATAGAGAACCCCAGGAGGTTGGCTGGTTTGGAGGTTTGTACCCTCCCAAACCCATGAAATATATGCATATATTTAAACTTATAGTCACTCCTCATCTAGGCCAAATTATTTTATTAAATATTTAACATTCAGAATCAGTGCCAACTTCATTATCGTTAAGGTTAAGCCGGCGCGTTTTTACTGGTTTAATTTTATTAAATATTCCCCAAAATATTAAATTTTACATAAATGATGTAATAGATGAGCTAGCAAAAGGGAAATGAAGATTGAATTTTAATTTATAATTTGTTTGTGTATTTTCTCTAGAAATTAAATTTTTATTTTTTTTTACAATACTTCTTAGTTTTAATGTTCTCTTTTTATATATTTGAACATAATGAGTGCAACGTAAAATTTATTAATAAAATAGTTAATGTATGGAATTTCGACTTAAAGTAAACATTTTCTATTACTTTTAGTTTAATGTAACGCATTGAGCTTCCATAAACGGTTATGCTTTATTTTGTTGAGCACCATCCAATCAAGAGTGAATAAGGGGTGAGCGACTTTGTTTCCGAACATCGTCTGACCGCAAAAAACAACCTACGTTATCTCTGGCTAAAAGTGACAGCTGGAAAAAAAATAAATAAAATGATAAATGCGGAATAAAATGATCCTTGCTGGTTTGGTTTGTCGCTCTACGGTCCTTTTTTGCCGTTTGGATTCCGAACCACTCACAAATATCCATACCACCGCCAGGATTCAAACATGAAGCCTGGGGTTTCAAAAGGTCAGAGAGCCAGCTCTATGGACTTTGGTACCAGCTAGAATCTCTTCATTTTTTGAAACAGTGTCTACAACAAAGCCGCCAGCGGATTGAACCTCGACCCTATTACTCACCAGCGGCGCTTGTTGTCACGAGTAGGGCATGTCCATGTTTAATCGTTGTTAATGTCCATTATAGTTTTATTCTATGTTAATGTTTTCCAAAATTTTAAAATTCTATTTTTAAAACTTATAAATTTTGGTTGATAAATGAAGTATAAGTACCAACTTCTTATAAAGTTGCGCCTGTCTATAACAATATGCAAAATACACAAACGTTCATTTTCTCTGTAATAGGTTTTCGTTCTTCAAAATCAGATAAAACTATTAAAACAGATAAATAAAATACAAATTAGCATTATTTTAATGGGTGAAATTATGTGCATTTATAGATTTAAATAGTATATAGATATAGTACAGTAGTATTTTAGTATAGTATATAGTATTTATAGATATTTTAGATACACCAGACTTATATTTCGACAGGATAATGCCTCTCTGCTAATCAATCATGTGTGCTGATTGTCTTCGTGTTTGCCACATATTTCCCTGGATAACTAGACCACCAGAGGCCTACCTACTATAGCACATTTTGCATTTGATGAGCAAAAACTGTTCTAGGATATCTGTCCTACGATAACTCGACTAATGAACAGTTTGGTAATACGTTCCACAGGGGGATATTCATCAATTGTATATATATAAAAAAAAGGCCTAGCTAGATAATACCTTACATAAGGGACAGAGATGGATAGATGATTTATTGATTGGTACGTTATGTGTAGTTCTATCTCCTAACTGAAACATTCAGTTCTACTGAAATGGTAATTGCTTATTTCAATTCCTTCTATTAGCTCACACTCTCCCTATATATATCTTGTTCAAATTTTCAATCGTTCATAAAATACACTTTATTCAACCACCAAGTTCAAATATATATTTTTTTTTAACTTGTAGTGGATGACATTTGATGCTAATACTGTTTTTTCAAATATTAATTCAGTAATTAAATCTAATTAATTAATTTTAGTTTTTTTTTTAGCTTTTAGTTGCATATATCTAACAATAGATGGCGCCAGATAAACTTAAAAAAATGAATGAAAATTATTTATAAAGGAATTTCTGCAATATAGTGAAAAAAATAGGAATTGAATTTAAAAAGATTTTTTTTATATTACTTGTTTTTTCTGTACATATCAGCACAATCAATTTTTAGTCCATTCGGATAAATACTTCTTGATACGTTTTTTTTTAAAAATGTATTAACTGAAATAATGTGTTTAATTAGTAATAAATTTAACCATCCTTTAATTCGGCATATATTTAAAATGTATGTTTGTGGTAATATTTAATTATATCACGACAAAAAATGTTGTTTGCTTGTCTATAATTTCTAATTTAATATTATAAATACTATTAACTTAATGCATTTTTTTTCAGTGGAAGATTGTAATAAAATACAATTACGAGAACAAGTATATTTCACTTTGGTTAAATCATATTCATCGGCTATAGACAAAAGTAAACTAGTATATACTAACTTCTGTAGTATGTATTGCAGAGCAGTAAATTTTCATTACTCATAAATACACCAAAATAAATTTTTAACTATTACTCAATACAATATAAGTACTTTGATATAGCAAGCATAGAAAGATAAAAAAAAAAGCTTGACTTGCTTTGGAAAAAGAAAAGCTAAAAAACAAACATATGGTTCTTAACATTCGAAAGAGAAGATTTGATTGTTTACCTTTTGCCTTATCTAAAATAACTTTACGGGTGAACCTTTAATGGGACGAAGGATACGAAGGTTACATTCCAGTTCTATTTTCTCTTTAGCATAGCTGTGTCAACAAGAGAACAAGCTTTTACGATTCTTTCATTCGAGTCTTTTGTGTATTCACTTTCGTTCTGTAGCACCCGAGTTCTGAAAAACTAATCTGCGACGAAAATATCCATGAGTGCGGAACGTAGTGTTCTAAAACTTTTTCCGGTTCTCAATGCCTTATTGGAATTATCAAGCCCCAAGGTCATCCTACATGTCAAATTGCAATAAATACATTTTGAAACATCGAATCATTTTTTAAAATAAAATTGAGGTAAGAATATATAAAATAGTATGTAAAGTCGGAAAAAATGCAGCTGAATAAATTTAATTAACAATTAAAAGAAATTTAACGATTTTAATCTTTTAATTAGTTTAACTGGTTGCACAATTTGTCATCCCCTAACTAACTACCCAATTTTCGACTAACCCATCGAAGGTGATAAAACGAGGACATTGTCTCCTGGGAGGACTTTTAAAGTCGGGAGGGGAATGTCATATGAGGGAACACGGAAAATTTCAATCAGGCAATTTGATTATCAATGTGAGACGCTTTTATAGACTGTTAGAATCAGGTTTTAGATATCCTGCATGTTAGCATGCGTCGCGAGTCGAACGATCCTCTCTTTCTGATTCCAAATGGTTGTGAGACAGTGAGATAAACTCATTTCTTTCTTCACATTAAATTCCGACTGCACAAATTTGTTCCACATCTAATGAAAATTGCACACATTTTCACATCGAATTCCGGCATCGCACATTTCCGCACATCGAATTCCGGCATCGCACATTTCACCGGCATCGAATTCCGGCATCGCACATTTTCTCCTCGAATTCCGGCATCGCACATTTCCTCCTCGAATTTCGACATCGCACATTTCTCATTCAATTTCGACAGCAAAGAAGATTCCAAATTCAGTTTCGACAACACAGAACATTCCACATTGAATTTCGACAACACAGAAAATTCCACATTGAATTTCGACAGCTCACATTTGCTCCATATAAATGCGGCATAGCAAATGGAATTAAAATTCTAACATCCTATCATAATAAGTTGAAAAAAAAAAATAGAAATATGAAACTTTTTGCAAAAGTTTCGATTGAAGCCTTGCTTTTTTTTAAGGCGAGTTCAATTTCGGAAATTAGAAGCTCAATTAGAGGGATTTTAATCACTTTTTATTCTTGTGAAAAACTCACGAAACTATGGATAACAGGCAATTATATCGCATATCTATTATATTAATTTACATTGATTCCTATTAAATTGATCTAATTATATTGATTCTTCAATTTGTTTACTCACCTTTCATTTCTCGCACAGAATTTAACACAAATGCAGCATATTTGGCCCCGCCTGCTGAGGTGGTGCAATCCTACAATGACGCTAACACGGATACTTTTACTCACTGAAAGAGAGTATGCAGAACAAGCAGTCGCCAGTTATCTAGCACCCCGTTGTCTTAGTTATCGCACTATGACGATATCAGAGAAAATGCTCTCTTCAATCCTTTTGTAAGCGATTACGGTGTTTGAATGAATGCTCCCCGCACTGGCAACAACTGGAAAGCTGCTACCTTATCACACGTTTCGTCTGTGGTCGGGAAGAACAGTTATATGATTTTAATATGTTTGGGATGACCATTTATAAGCATTTTGAAATCGCTGTTTTTATCTCAAGGTCCAATCCTATTTGAACATATGTAACTTGAAATGTTGGAAAATTACCAAAACTTTAAAAGCGGTCCAATATTTTTGGGAAGGAATGTATATAAAATTAAAAATTAAGTTCACGAAAAATTATTTTTTAAAGTTTCATCCTCACATCTTGCAGTGTTAGATCATGAGGTTCCTTCCACGTGCTGCATCATTATCATCAGTGGAGCAACAACTCCAAAGTGGGCCAAGGCCGTCTGTATACTTGCAGTTTTCCAGACAGGATATATTTTCACTTTTACGGGGAAGAGTTGTCAGCCCTACGCCCAACACTCATATTAGACTGGGACCTACGGTTTAAAATTAATTCTAAACCATTACAAACGTCCACGGCACTGCAGGGACTCGAACTCGAAATCTGTGGCATCGAGCGCCAGAGCACTGGTCACTCAGCCATCAGCCTCCACGTGCTGTATTGCGATGGTTATTTATAAGTATTTTACTATTAAGTTTTAAACATTTTATGCCTTGTATGTGGCTAGATTAGAATAGCCCCACTGTAGCCCACACTTGTCGTAAAAGGCGATTAAAATGGGTACCCAATTCCCTGGGGTATAACAGGGTGGAGTAAAGTCAGACTTCTCCCTTCAGGTGCCCCATGTCTTTGTGCCACAAACTCAATGACAAAAATGAAGCTGCATTTTTTACCCGTTATCATGACTCGTCAACTGGTTCACGCATCTTGGTCTAGATGTTGTTGTCGACCGAGCGGGATCAGAAACAACAACACATTTTTATTTGCACAATTAATTTAAGCACACGAATTGTTTCCCTTGGTGCACATGTCAATATTCTTAGCTATTTTCAAACGAATACTTTCGGATTTTTAATACTTCTAAATCCGATAGCACTACTGAAAATATACATCTTGTCATTCATCTTCTATATGATTTTATATTCAATACATACTGTTCCATTGAATTAATTAATTATATTATGACAAATCTACAATAGCTGTTTTTCCACTGCTTTAAAATCATTCGCTACTAAAAATAGAAAATATTTTTCAGATTCAGAGTTATCCAGGGGAATGACTAGAGGTTTTCTACAAGTAAACCATATTTATTATACCAACGCAGTTTCGAATGAACACCACAAAGGACAGTACTGAAGTGGGAATTCGTATCCTCCTTCTAAAGGTAAGAAGATTTTTCCCGCCTATGTATTTATTGTGTCCATTACCCCATAGACACGAAACATTCGATTTGAGATTCGAACTGAGTTCAGAAACAAACGCTGTATTCACTACGCTGCTTAGGATATGACGAATCTATAAAAGTTGCGAACGATTCATTCATTCATTAGTTTCATTCACATGTAATTTTTGGAATGATGCTATTTGGATGATGCTTTGGAATGATGCTATTTGGATGATGCTTTGGAATGATGCTATTTGGATGATGCTTTGGAATGAAAGCAATTTGACTTAAAATCATTCGCCATTAAAATAGCAAATATTTTTCAGATTCAGCGTTATCCAGAATGAATCACTACAGGTTTTCTACAAATAAACCTTATTTATTATACCAACGCAATTTCGAATGAACACAGCTTATGTATGCTTTGGTTTGGCTTGCCGCTCTACAGTCATTTTTTACACATTTTAGACTCATTAGACCGGAATCTACAGTTTAATGTGGATTCCAAACCACTCACAAACATCCATTCCACCATCAGTATACGAAATTGAAGCATGTGGTACAAAAGGCCAGAGTGATAGTGAATTGGCCATCACGCCGCGAAAGCGAAGGATAGCATTGAAATGGGAATTCGTATCTACCTCCCTAAAGGTATGAGAATATTCCCGCCTATGGATTTATCATGACCATTACCGCATAGAGACGAAACATTCGATTTGAAATTCAAATAGAGTCCCGAAACCAAAGCTTCCTAGGATACGATGAATCAATAAAAATTGCGAACGATTCATCCGTTCTTAGTTTCGTTCACAGGTAATCTTTGGAATGAAGCTTTTTCTTTTCTTTTCATTCTTGGATAGTGTGAATGCGCCATCTTCATTCTAAAGGAAGAAGGGTCCTTCTTCGCTCGAGAGCACCTAACTGAATAGAAAAAGTCAGTGCACCTATCTCAAGCGTCCGCTCCTCGTAAATCGCACAAGCCCACTACTTCTGGAATGTTGAAGCGCATAAAACGACAGAAAGCTCGTCCCAAGATAGTGCTACTTTTTCAAGCAGAAATAAATAATCTACTTTATAAATCTCTGCTACTTCCTTTAGTTGTCAGCCTGAAATGAATATAGTAAAAGTCTCAATGAGTCAGGTTCCTCATAATCGCCCAGAAGCTCAAAAAAATTCAACTTACTTAAAGTTCTTGAGTTTTCATTGGTCACACACATTTTTTTCCTTTGGATTTTAAACGGAAAAATATTGCAACGGAAATATTACATCAATGAAACAAAAAATATAATTGCCAGAAGACATAATCACTGTAGGTGTTATTAGCTGTAAAAACAAGAATTTCTGGGCAAAATCCACTTTTCGCGTGAGTTAAATGACTCGAAAGTGGAAAAAAATGTTTCATTATAATTCTCTATACTCGTTTTTATTTTTTATTAAAATTGATATTTTGTGGCTTTTAGTATATTTTTAGATGAATTCATTGTTTAATGGAGACTTTTACTTAATCTCCGAGTCTATTGTAATACGAGTTGTCTTCACCTGATCAAGTACTCCACGGTCCCTAATGCTCACCAGCGGCGCACGTTACCACTGAGCCCCGAGTCAGGCAACGCGGAGACTAGATGGCGTTTATGATAGCGTAAGCGTTCTAGCATCGATATTCATGTTACCTGGCAGGTGTTTTTATTTCCATCCATACGATACGTAAATACGGGACAGTTATCTCTAAAAGTCCTCCCAGAAAGCAATTCTTTCCTTTCATCGCTCGTCGAGGGGCTGTGTTTTGTACACATAGGCGGTTTGGTTTGTCACTCTACGGTCATTTTTGTGCACAACTTAGGCTAATTAGACTAGGACCTACAGCTTAACGTGGATTCCGAACCACTAACAAACATATATAATGTAATATATATTATTATACGTGCCATCCATGGCTCCAGGATATGAACCTGAAGTATGTGGTACCGGTATACACCAGCAGAGTGAGACGCTCTTTAATGACAAACAAAAATAATTAGATAAATAAAGATGCGAATTTAGTAACCCTCCTCACAAATAGAAATTAAAAATTAACAATAAAAAATTCTTATTTAGTTGAATGGAAAACAATACACAACATTTAAATTGAAAGATAATAATTATTTTTATTAAATGATGATTTTTGATTGTTGTGCAATTTTGATTGTGCAATTCATGATAAATTAGGTGAAAAAAATTGGAATGTTGAATACCATTTAGATCAGTGGTCGTCAAAGTGACTTGTAAACATGTTGAAAACGATAATAAATTGTATATTAAATTTTGATTAGTTAAGATTTTATTATGTTCGCTAAGTTTAAAACTTTATATATTATTTTTATCAATTATATACTGTTTAGAAGATAGTCAAACAAAAAAAATATATTAGTTTAATGTCAAGTTAATATAATAATATATACTACATTATACATATAAATAGCCACTGAATTGTCTGTGTTCTTCGTAACTATAAAATAAATAATTTGAAAACTCACATAGGCGTCTCTTGTATGAATATGAGATAGAGAAATAGAGTAGTTTGATTAAAAGCCAGGAAATTGTCGAAACGATGAAATAATTTGGCTACATTTCTTGATTTCAACAGTCCAGGAAAGAGATTTTAACCAGGATCATTGGAGATTTCATAACGACACTTCTCTGAATGCAATGTGTTTATTTTTCCCACATCAAATACGAATTTGACCTCGTAAAACATTCTCTCTTGCTCACATAAACAACACGTGTCTTATTATTTATTCATTTATATTCATCAATGAAAACTTAGTAGCAGATGTGTGATCCAAAACTCGCACGCATATAAACAAACTATTTTTCTATCGATTTGCCATCAAGAAATGTATCTCGTAACTTAGCAATGACGTCGTGTTCATTGATGGTTGTATACCACTTCTAGATAAAATACATTATAGTAATAATAATAACTTCCATATGTTCATCGTAAAAAATGTAGATTTTTTACATTCCGTGTAATGTTTTCTTCTAAATATTTGGATTCGAAAATTATAATATCGTTGTTGATTTGTCCAGTACTTCGAGCAAAATTGTTCTTCTTTAAAGAATAATGACTTTACAGCACAGTACAGGGTGTGGAAATGTTTCAAGAGCATACGGACTAGTCAACTATCACACAAGTAGAAATATAAAAATGACGTCATATCTCATAATAATGGACATTAATCCATATTAGGATGCAGGGGAATGTGAGCTCTAATAATCTTCATCATCATAATTAAGATGCAAACAAAAAATTGTGCTTGTCCTTTAAAAACAGCAATTGGCATCATGCCTACATCGTAGAATATTATGTACCCTGTATTATGAAAGTGAAAATTCAGAATTTTCTTGAATACCATCGAAATCACTTGCGTCTAATCCAATTAAAACTATCTGCAAAAAAAAAAAATGTGTTTATCCTTTAAACATCAACTGGCATAATGGGCAACTATCCTGGGGGTGTTTCCTGGGTTTTCCTGTATCCTAATGGGTGGTTGTCCTTTAAACAAAATGGCATCATGAATAACTATCATATAGGTGTGGATATAAAAGTGACGTCATATCCAATAATATGGGGATTAATCCAAATTAAGATGTAAACGGAAAAAAAAATGTGTTTATCCTTTAAACAGCAACTGCCATTACGCCTTCATCGCAGAAATGAAATTATGAAAGAGGAATTCCAGAATTTCTTTTGTAAACCATCGAAATCACTTGAATCTTATCCAACTAAAACTGTATGCAAGGAAAAAATTGTTTTTGTCCCTTAAACAGCAACTGATTCGTTAAACTGTAGGTCCCGGTATAATTAGCCTAAAGTGCGCCAAAATTGACCGTAGAGGGACAAACCAAACGAAACCAAACAGCAACTGGCATCATGGCTTCACCGTAGAATGGCATGTATTATGAAAGAGGAATTTCTTTGTACACCATCGAAATCACTTGCTGTCTTATCTAATTGAAACTGTCTGCAAGGAAAATCCAATGGAAAAGATTACCCTGCAGGTGATATAAAGAAGATTGGCATCAACTTCATCAGATAGTAGTTCGTGCCGTTACTTTTCTTTTCACAAAGGACAGATCGTGATAAGCATATGAATGGGTAAAAGTTTTTCGGAAGAAACGAGATCTTGCAATCTATTGGGAATATGAGTAGTTAGCATATACGAAAAGTGGTTGTAAACAAGATAACGCGAAGCCAACAGCAGTAAAACAGGCGTTGATCAACAAAATTCAACAGATGTTCAAAATTTCATTTATTACTATTTTTCGTCATCTTAATTCCATTTAACAGCACATTTTAAATTTTAATTTCTTCTTATTTTTAAAAAAATATTTTATGTCTTCACAAGATGAAATCCAATGTAATTATGAGGGAAAATCCATCGCACCTAAAGAATGAATCCATGCAATTATCGTCTAATCCATGATGTCACTCTATTTAGAAAGAAGAAACGCTTCTGTACCTCTCTCTATATATACTGCTTCGTTTCATTTCATATAAAAAAAAAAATCAATACTTCTTTAAACGCGTGACAGAAAATCTCCCATGCCTCACACGAATCAGGCAAGTGCATCGAATAAATCTCACAATACGGAAACACTTGTTAATCAATACAATTTATTAATGTTGTTGTTGTTTTTCAAATAGCGGGTACTTTGACCTGATGTCATTCTTCAATGGAACGGCAGATTCAGTGCTACTTGGAGAAACTCGAGGAGTCCATGGAGTCTCAAAGAATGGGAGTTGAAACCCTCCTCGAACCCAACAACCAGGGCCGGATTTTCCTATAGGTTAACTAGGCTTCAGCCTAGGGGCCTCAGGATCAAGAGGGGCCTACATTCAAATTGTTAGCAAAATTAGAATTACACTATTCTAAAAATAGTAAACACTAAATAGAAAATAAGGAGAAAATCTACACATATGACTAATAAACAAACAATCATAATAATTCATACTTAAACTTTAAAGGCAAATTATTATGAACTAAATTTATCTGAATTGAATTTGCTTTAATCTTCAATGTATTGAATATATTTAATTTAATTTGATAGAAAATAGGATAATTTTTATGGCATATTTTATTTTCGTAGTCAAAAGATTTTTATTATTTGAATTTTTGTTTCTTTGTAAATGTTGTGCGTTATGTTTGGTTAGTTATTGTTACAGGTACTATATAGGGTGCTGAGAATAAATGTCCAAATTAGTGTTCTCGACTTTTTTTTTTTTTGTGACATATTTTTTTATAAAGATTAGTACCAATCACAACATGTTTCATTTAACATATTGATATATATCACAGTAGTGATGTATTTTATTATCTCTTATGTAATTTACAAACTTAAAAATGGGAGTTGAAAAGGGCCTCATAAGTGGAATAGCCTAGGGCTTCTTTTCATCTAAACCCGGCCCTGCCAACAACACTCAATGAACCCAATCACACACTTAATTTCTCGTGTCCATTCCCGTCAAGAAACTTTTTATTTGGTTTCAATTCAGTTACGAACCTGAATCTGTTGAATCCATACCTGAATTATTTTTATTTATAAATTTTTTTTTATATCGATGCCAAATATTTATGCTCGCAAAGATGTAATGATGTAAGCAGGCTAGCGCGTTTTAATGTATCATTTATCGACAACTATATCTTCTCTTTTTTAATTTGCTGTAAATAAAACAAGTAGTATAAAAAAAAAAAAAATTAAAGTCAATTCCTACTTTTTTTTTCACTCTATTGCAGAAAGTCCCATATAAATAATTTTCATTCATTTTTTTTAAGTTTATCTGGTGCCATCTATTGGTAGATACACGCAACTTAAATATAAAAAAAAAAACTAAAATTAATGAATTAAATTTAATGAATGAATTGACATTTTAAAAAACTGTATTAACATCAAGTGTCCTCCACTACAAGTTCCAAAAAATGTATTTGAACTTGAGTGGATGAATAAAAAGTATTTTATGAGCGATTGGAAATTTGAACAAGATAGGATATATATAGGGAGAGTGTGAGCTAATAGAAGGAATTGAATAAAGAAGTTTTGGGCAATAAATATCGTAGAGATGAAAAAATTACTCAGATAGGGATCCTGCATCCAAGCTATCGTGCTATTAATAACACTGAAATAGAAAACATGGTACAGAATATTTTTCTGATAATCTTTCATTTCTTAATCTTTTATTAAAGACAGAAAATCTGTGATAAGTAAAATAAACATAAAATGAGGCATATCTCTTCTCCTTCGTCATTGATTAATAATCGCCACACTTCTTTGATTGTCGACCCTTCTGAGGACTGCGACTGGTAGCCAAGTGGCTAGCGCTCCGGCATTTGGTACCACATGCAGGGCCGGATTTAGATGAAAAGAGGCCCTAGGCTATTCCACTTATGAGGCCCTTTCACCTCCCATTTTTAAGTTTGTAAATTACATGAGAGATAATAAAAATACATCATTACTGTGATATGTATCAATATGCTAAATGAAACTTGTTGTGATGGGTACTAATCTTTATACAAAATATGGCACAAAAAAAGTCGAGAACACTTATTTGGACATTTATTCTCAGCACCCTATATAGTACTTGTAACAATAACTAATCAAAAGTAAAACACAACATTTACAAAGAAACAAAATTCAAATAATAAAAATTTTCGACTACGAAAATAAAATATGCCATAAAAAAATTATCATATTTTCTATCAAATTAAATTAAATATATTCAGTACATGGAAGATTAAAGCATATTCAATTCAAATAAATTTATTTCATAATTTCTCCTTATTTTCGATTCAGTGTTTTAGATTTACTGATTTTAGAATAGGGTAATTTTTCTAACAATTTGAATGTAGGCCCCTCTTGATCTTGAGGCCCTAGGCTGAAGCCTAGTTAGCCTATTGGAAAATCCGGCCCTGACCACAGGCTTCAAGTTCGAATTCTGGCGGTGGCATGGATGTTTGTGAGTGATTCGGAATCCACGTTAAGCTGTAAGTCCCGGTCATTTTAGCCCTCGTGTGCACAAAATGACAGTAGAGCGACAAACCAAACCCTTCCAGGACTAGTTGGCTTTTATTGATCCTCTCTATTTTACTATTAATTAATTATAAGTCTGACCAAAGAGACGCTTATTGGAGTCTTTACATTGTTGATTTTAAAGAAACCATTGTATGCATAATAATGCATATTGCATTGGTTTAAAGACTAAGAAAATATATTTTTAGGCGGTCTCTTAATATTTTTATTTAACAGAAACGATGATTAATAAGTAAAAAATACAATTTAATTTCGATCACAATATTATTCCTTGCATAAATAGTAATAAACTTTTATAAGCTTAGTGTACAATTCAAAGACTTTTTTTCTATTGGTCCCTAACGATATTCTATCGACCCTGGGGCTCGATATCAACATCTCTGGTGGTAATTGAACCATTATAAATTAACATTATCAGTAAGGAAATAATTTAAACAAAAACAAAAACAAAAACAAAACTGTAAATTTGGAACATAAAGAAGAAAATCTAATAAAAATTGTAATATTCCCTTATTTTGAAAATAATTTAAAGTAATGTGATTTTTACAAAAATTTTCCACGGCGTTGTTTCAAAATGAATTTGATTATTTTTTTTATTGCTTATATTTTCAAAAGAAAGGAAGTCATAAATTCGATGCATATTTCTTTAAAATATATATTCGCGTTATTTTATTCAGAACATATTTATAGTAACTAAATTTAATGGAAAACATTATACAAATATTTAACCAAATTTTCAAGCTGTAATGATTCATAAATTAGATTATAGCCAAATAAAAATATTATAATCGTCAAACTTCCATTTAATGTCAAAATGTGAATTTCTTATCCTTCAGATTTATTAAATATACAAAAAAAGAAGAGTGAAAAATAATTAAACACAGGAGAAGGAAAAAAATAACTAAGAATAAAAGAGAATGAAAAAATAATTAAAATGAAAGAGAGTGAAAAAATAATTAAAATAAAAGAGAGTGAAAAAATAACTAAAATAAAGGAGAGTGAAAAAAATAATTAAAAAAGGAGAGTGAATAAAGTAATTCTTTTCACAATGTTTTTAAAATGCTTTTAAAAACTCAATTTTCTCACGATTTGTTCAAACAGAATTAATAAAAAGTTCAATTTTCATAGTTAAAGTTATCTTTTCTTAGAAGTTTACCTATTTTAATAGCAAAATAATCGCCTTCCATTTAATATCAAAATTCAAGTTTAAATTTTAAACCAATTTCAACCGCTTCAATTGAAACGATGTTCGTAGAATGCTTTTGTTCTGTAAAAGAACCAAGTGCACACTGTACAGAGCGAAAAACATGATTAAAGAGATTATTTTTGGTAGTGGCAGGGATGAAACAAGGGACCTGATGGCAGAGTGATAAGCGCTCTGGTGCTCGGTGGGGTGTGCCCTGGATGTTTGTATTGGTAAGAAATCCACCTTAAAACGTAGGTCCCGGTCTAATATGACTGTTGCACGTAGGGCTGACAATCCTACATCATAAAAATAATATCAATAAAAAATAAATATCATCTCTTGCCTTGAAATCTGCCAGTAGGCAGACGGCCCTGGGCCACCATGGGGCTGTTGCGCCGATGATGATGTTGATTTAGGATAATAAAACCGGGACCTACTGTTTAACGTGGGTTCCGAACCACTAACAAATAACCCTGTCACCGTTAGAATTCGAACCAAAGGACAGAGAGCTAACCAATTGACAACCAGGGCCAATAATAAATTGAATAATTGGCCTAAAAATAAATTGAATATATGCATAAAATAAATTTTTTTCTTATTTTATTTAATTTTTACCATGGGGCTGTTGGCCAATGAAGAAGAATGCAACGAATAACGAAATGTCCGATAGGAAATGTCCCTGAGCACAACATTAATGCACCCCTTCCTATAATACCACTACAACTCCAGATATTTACACCTCATCCAGGCGCTACTTCGAACTTATCTTTAACTATATAATTCCATGATGATTCCCAGAACCAGTCAACCATTTGCAAGCTGCAACACCTTCAATTCAACCTCCAGTGTGTCAAAAAATGAGTTATTATTTCTTTTCTCCACACCTCAACCTTAAGCCAATGGCTATATAGCCCTCATAATAATATGGTCAATCAACAGTCATTTGTTTTGTTTTTTTTAACTTAACTAAGCTTGAAGGCCTAATTCTCTTGTCAAAATTTAAAATCAAAAGAAAACGTAATAACAAGGACTTAAAATCTCTGTTACTGACATTTACAAATAAAGGACAGCTAGAAGCAGAAACAGCTGAGAAGAAAAAAAGGAGCTTTGCAAAAAGTCCCTTCAAACGGAGTCCCTTCCAAGATTCAAATCAAAAAGAATTTAAGTTTCCAATTTTCTTAAATTCTGAATCAGATACAAATTTAAAAAAAAAAATCAACCATTTTTTTGTCGTACTTTTGTCCCATCGTATGGGATTTTTGTTTGGAAAATTTGCGATATCTCTGCTAATAATGCTCTAATGGAAGAGGCTCTTGGAAAGGATTCAGTGAAGTTCTTAATATATAAACTCGATAGAAAATTTTGAGAAATTTGATGAAATTTTTTTCGAAAACGACAAAATTGCATACTTTTACTACATTTTCTTTTAATTGCAAACATACTCGCATGGCAAATGAATCGGGGCTGTTCGATCGGGGATGAATCGGGGCTGTTCGATATGAATCGGGGCTGTTCGAGCCATGATTATTAATACAGCTCAACATGAAATTCAATATTTTTCTTTAAGTCACTGAAGATTTTTTATATCTATTTTATTCGGGTTTTTTTTTTTAAATTTTAATTGCATATGAATTTTTTTTTAATTTTATCTAAATTACAATTCTACAATACATATTTTTATTTCTTAAAATACTTCTTACTGTAGGATGAACACTTCTAGATCTCAACGATTTAAAAAAAAAACTCTTCACTAAAAGGAATCATATTATTATGCTGAGACATTTGTTATATGGCATATTTTCACTAAACAGTAAATGTATAAACTCAGTATATTTTATACGCAGCCCGAGATGTTTTTTTTTTTTAAATGTGTTTTCATTTTGTGTCCTTCCTCAGAGAGAAACAGCACAGGTGCATATGGCTGTCAGTTAACCTTCATTCTCGAGTTTCTATAACACAGTAACTTTAGCTTCCCAGAGAATTACAACAGGATAGAATTTCTATCATTTATAAACCAGGAATGCACAAATTTTTTGAAAGCTATGCGACACATGTACTAATAGTAACAACTGCAAGAAAAAAATATTATTATAAAGAAAATGTTTTATAATTTATTAAAAAAAAAAGAAATGTATTTATTCACATACACTTGTATTTAAAAATAAAATACAGGATGATTATAATTTAAGTTCCACTTTCAAAATGCTGTGAAAAAGAACCACTGGTCACAATGAGTTCAAATTTGAACTGAAGATGCTTGAAGAAGGGGGAAACGGTATGGCCTCAAAAAAGTTCCACTGATTTTCTCCTCCAATTTGGTATGACCTTGTCGTGGTCGATGAGCTTTTCACTAACAATGTCATAACTGTTGAATGACTTCTCTTTTTCCGTCATAAAACCGAAACAATCAAGCACATTGAACACTACAGTTGGTTTAATGTGCAACTCATGCCAAATACGTTGTCATTTAGATTCAAAATATCACTAGCAGCCGAATTCACTTTCGTTATGCCGCTTACAGCGCCATCTATTAATACACTTTGGAACTTTTTTTGATGCCTTACCGTTTCCTCCTTCTTCAAGTATCTTCAATTCAAATTTGAACTCATTGTGAGGCGTGGTTCTTTTTTTACAGCATTTGGAAAGTGGGACCTTGTATATAATAAATAAACAAATAAAGAATTTCATGAGAGATATAATTTTAAAACTGTTTCAGTATTAGATTTGATTTTTGCAATCACCCAACGTATTAATTATAAATCTTTATTAGTCGATTTTTTGGATATGCATAGTTAAATGTATTCATCAATATGTGCAAATCCAAAAAACTTGTGCATTTGAATGTATTATTTAGTCACATCCACGATTAATTTCAAGAAACTATTTCGGTTTAAGTAAGGTTTAATAAAGAGAGAAAGGAAACCAAACACTAACGCATGAGGAAAAAATATATATATATATGTAAATCAGCGTCCTTTGTCCTCACTCTTTGAAGACCAAACATTGAGGAATTCATTTTCGCAGCGCAGACACCCGGGTGCGAAAACAAACCAACGGACTTTCGCTTCTGAGCCGTGCTGGCGTGTGATTTGCGGTTTGAAAAGAGATAAAAATTATCTCCCACTTTTCACTTGAGAGGTGAGATAACTGTTTGGGTAACCAAAACAATGAACGTTCAAATTCGGAACTATATTTAAAGTTTCAAAAAATATCACAGTTATGTATTTAATACATAAAAGAAACTAATCATAGAATGGCTGGCTTCATATAATGAATGTCTTTACCGACAACAGCATCAACTACCTAGAACAGGGGTGGCTAACCTAAACGATCTTGCGGGCCCCTTTGAAATGCAACCCTTTGGAAATGCATCATAACTTCGCGGGCCGCATATAAAAATTATATATCCCCTTATTAGATTTAGACCCACTATAGACATTTTTTTTTGGAGTGAAAAATGGAAACATAATAAGTTATTATTTTTTTTATGTGCTTACTATTATTCTTACATGTTAGCATAGACAATATAATAATAATGATACTAAACGCACACTGTAAAGAAATATATAACACTAAAAATGAAATATAAAAAATATGTAAATATAAATGAAATAAAAAAAATGAAATCATTAAAAAATATTTATTTTGTTAGTGCGATATTTGTTTCTCCACTCATCATGAGTTCACAGAATATAATTTAATTATTCTGCAAACTCATAACTGTAAACTCATAAATAAAACAGGTAATATCTGTCATATAATCGCAAGAATATTATTTTAAAATCAAAGTTAATTTTTGTCCCATAATTTCGACAGTTAATTTTTGAATATATGGATGCACAAATAATTTATTTTTTAATAGATTGGTTTTCACTACTTTGGCCATTATAAAATAAGTATAATTCGTAAAAGTGTGATAAATCTTATGGACCGAAAAAATGTTTAAGGCGGGCCGAGGGTTAGCTACCCCTGGTCTAGAACAAAGCCCAGTGGATTGAACCTCAGCCCTAATGCTAGAATTAGTAATATAAATTGATTTTTAAACATTAAAATCATTTAAAAGGATAAAATTTTTAGCTAAAAGAATTGACAATTTCTTAAACTGTAACACCTGTGTTTCTTAGAAGGTAAAGGTAAATTCGTTGATAAATTTTAAGTTTTATATAATTTTAAATCATATACTAAGTTGAATAAGTTATAGTGCTCTGAAAAAGAGAGCACAAGGATCGAATAGCAAACTCTCAATTCAGTTGTGAATCTGTCCCATGATAATTCCAAGGTTCGGAATCTAGCTAAAATTACAACAAAATCAATGGCTTTACGTTGGCAAAGAACTACCACTCAATAATTTTAGAAAAATTTAATTAAAAATTATCCCAACATGCCAAAATTAACTGTTACTGTTTGTCTTTTTTTCTTACAATGCAAAGCTTAATTCATATTATGCAATAACAAAATTAAAATACCGTACAAGAATATTATAAATGTTATTTTATTAATTATATTAATTATTAATGTTATTTTTATTTTAAAATACAGTTATCCACAACGCACGAGATAAGAAAATTCATTACTATATTATTGTGCCTGACGTTCTTGGAATTTATGATTCAAGGATCAAAATATATTATCTTAAAAATACTATTGATAATAAAAATAATCACATTTTTTACTTTATTATTATTTAAAATAATTTAGTGAAATAATTTAATTTATTATTAATTTATTAATAATAAAACTTATTAATAAATAAACTATTATTATCAATTATATTATTATTATTACATTTATATTAATGTTATTTTATTATTTATTAATAAATAAATTATTGTTATTATATTATATTTTCTTAATGTTATTTTTTTATTATCTTTATTATATTTATTTATTGCTTTTATTATTATATTATTTTTCATTTTTTATTTTATATTTAATTATTTATTTATTTAAAACTATCAAGATATCTGTTTTGCAGAATTAAAATTTTGTAATGAATATTTATTTTTTAAGTCATGTTTTATTTGTTATCAATAATGAAAATTTCTATTCCCATTTCTATTACAAAAACTAAAATTATCTGTTTGGAACTTGTATAACGTTTCACAGTAATAAAGTTTTGGAAAACACTGCACTAACTAGACAAAATGAAGTTGCGTCACTTCAATAAAAAACTGAAAAAAATTAAATTATGCAGCATTCATAAACGTACTGAAAATAAATTATTCATCGAATGGCGAACTATAGATAATAAAAATTATTTATTGCGCTCAATGTTGTGTTATACGTATTAATTCTCTTTTTGATCCATTTAATACCATGACGTTATCAAAATAAAAGTGGATTCTTTCCAAGAACTGAAGACGGGTGAAAAAAAATCGACTTTTTCACCTTCATAGTTTAAACGAAAATAAAATTTTTTTTGATTATTGCAAAATAAATGTAAGTGTAATACTGATTGAAAAGTCCTCTTTCCCGCTTTCTGTAAAAAGCTGGTGTTAATTAAAATACAGAAATCGATTATTAATATTATATTTCTTGATAAAATTACCCTCGGAATGTTATAATCAAATCAATATTATTAACTACTTTGGGGTCCTTTTTTTCTTTTGGGTATTTACAAGTTTTCTTTTTCATTTTAGTAATTTCGGGTTTTAAAGATTTCATAAACATGTTTCACACCCTATTGTATATTTGCATAAATTGTGTCCTCTTTCTTCTACCAATGCAGTTCTTGCCGTTCAACCTTTTTGGTATTTGAGCTTTTCTCTCTCTCTATCTATATTTAATTTAGATTGCATATTTCGCTTTTGTTACACATGGAAAATTAAAAAGCAAATTGAAAGACATAAAACTTCTTGTCATATATGAGCCATTTTCTTTAAAAGTGGTTAAGTCCATTTTATATTATATGGGGATATTTCAGGGGTTTGTAACTGAATGGCTTAAATAATCCTCATTTTATGTTTTTTAAATATCAAATTGATTTAAGTTGATAATGTGATCGTTTTTAAAGTATTAGTTAAAAGAAAAGAAATTTATACTTTTGATGACTTCAAATGGACTTAAACATAATTATATAACATAGTTTATATATATATATATGGTTTTTTTTTTTTTATTTTTTCTTGTTTGATTTTTATCTTTTAATAATTTTAATGAATGAATTTATTTATTGTTTTTTTTTTAGTTTCTTGTTTGATTTTTATCTTTTTAATAATTTTAATGAATGAATTTATTTATTAATTGTTTTAAGTTTGGCTTTTATTGTATTATTTCGTGTTCTGATTTAACTTGCAATAGACTCAATTTTTTGTAGATATGACTTCACCCATTGCATCATCAATAAAGAGAAATGATCAATTGTGAGAAGATAACATAACATATATCGAATAAAAAAAAAAAATTTCTTGGAATTTCTTTTTTTATTATTTTAATTCTCAATTATTTTTTTTTCATCAAAGCATAAAAATAATATTATTCTTTGTTGCCTAGTACACACGTCATATTTGCGAGTTAAATAGAATATAAATTATTTTTCGTCAGTTATTTAGTTTTCTTATTGGAAAAGGCCATAAACGAATAGCATTACGTCAGTGGTTCTCAGAATATCAGCACGATCATTTTGGTAAGCCAAACACGGAGAAAAAGAAAAACATTAATTTGATCTGGATAAATAAGGAAGGCTAAAAATTTAAATACGAAAAAACAATTGAAAAGAGGAGTATGTTTGAGAAACTAAATATTCTTTATAAATTATCTATAGATAATTTATTTACTAAAAAATTATGGATAATGCATTGCTATACATTGATCAAAGAAGAATTAAATTATGGATGGTATAAATTATCTATCTTTTCTTTATTTATAAAATTTTTAAACATCTGCGATGTAGTTAAGAATTCCAGAATTAGCACGAAAAGTTCACAAAATAGCATAAATGATAAAAAAAAAATTATCTGAGTTTTGATTTAGTAATTATTAAAATAAAAAAAATTAAAATTCGATTAAATATAAATTTATGCAGTTATAAAATGTTTACTTTTTTAAATATGTACAAGAAAATTTTGTTTTCATGTAAAAAAAAAAAAAAATTCAGTATCTTGATTTTTTTTTTTCAATAATTTTTATGCTTTGACAATTATGACGCCAAAATAATCATTCGAAACAAATGTTTCTAAAAATCAAAATTAGATCTATCTTTAAATTTGAATGTTTAACTTTTTTATCACACACTATTATTGTTTTATTTCAATACTAAATTATTTAGATCTAATACACTGAGTGAATTTTTCTTTCAATAAATAAAATCTATTACCGTTTCTCAATACGAAAAAAGAAAACGTTAATTAAAATGTCAAATTACAACTAGTTCTTTCAAAAGAAATAGAGGCAGAATAATTATTCCTTTAATCATAAGTGTTCTAATGTTAAAAGTTTGAAAACATTGCCATACATAAATCAAAGAAGAAAAAAAACTTTTCATTAGTACTAGAATTATTATTATTTTTTTTTCAAATCTCCCATACATTTTTTTTTTTTTTTCATATCTAGCTCTTTATTAAAATAAACTCGCCCAATTATCAAATTACAACTAATTCTTTAAAAAGAAATAAGGACATGTCAATTCTTCTTCTAATCAGAGGTGATCAAATACTAAAAGTTTGAAAATATTGCTATACATTGATCAAAGAAGTAAAAAAAAAAAAATCTCCCGTTTCCATAAGTATTATTATTATTATTTTCAAATCTACCATAAAATCTTTGTTTATATCTAGCTCTTTTAATAAAATAAACTCACCCAATTATCAAATTACAACTAATACTTTAAAAAAATATAGGAACATGACAGTTATTCCTTTAATCAGAAGTGATCAAATCTAAAAGTTTGAAAACATTGCTATACATTAATCAAAGAAGAAAAAAATTTCCATTTCCATAAGTACTAGAATTATTATTTTGTTTTTTTTTCAAATCTCCATAAATTTTTTTAAATCCAGCTCTTTATTAAATTAAACTTACCCAATTATTAAATTACAACTAATTTTAAAAAGAAATCGGGGCATGACAATTATTCCTTTAATCCAGGGGTAGCCAACCCAAATGATTTTGCGGGCCACTCTGGAAATGCATCATAACGCCGACGGCCGCGTATAACATTATATATCCCCATATTAGATTTAGACCCACTATACACATTTTGAGTGAAAAATTGAAACATAATGAGTTTTTATTATTGTGTTTACTATTATTCTTATAATATAATAATAATAATGATAATAAATGCACATTGTAAATAAATATAACATTAAAAATAAAATATATAAATATAAATGAAATAAAAAAATGAAATCATTAAAAATTAGTTATTTTACTATTGCGATATTTGCTTCTCCACTCTTACACTTATAGCTTTTGCAAATCGATGAACACACATCATGAGTTCGCAGAATATAATTTAATCAGAATCAGACAACTTTTAACATTAGAATTTTTAACTTTTAAAATTAGAACACCTCTGCTTTAATCAGAGGTGTTCTAATGTTAAAAGTTTGAAAGCATTACCATACATAAATTAAAGAAAGAAAAAAAAAATTCTCGTTTTCATAAATACTAGAACTAATATGATTATTTTTTTCAAATCTCCGATAATCTTTCTTAAATCTAGCTCTTTTTGTTAAATGAAACTTACCCAATTATCAAATTACAACTAATTCTTTAAAAAGAAATAGGGACATGACAATTATTCCTTTAATCAGAGGTGATCAAATCTTAAGTTTGAAAATACTGTTATACATTGATAATACACCGCTAAAATTTTGTTGTTCTTAAGAAAATTCCGGTTTCCATAAGTTCTAAAATTATTATTATTATTACTATTTTAAAATCACCCATAAAATCTTTTTTAAATCTAGCTCTTAATTAAAATACATTATTCTCTTACCCAATTATCAAATTATAATTAATTCTTTAAAAAGTAATAGAGACATGACAATTATTCATTTAATCAAAGGTAATCAAATTCTAAAAGTTTGCTATACATTAATAATACATTACTATAATTTTCTTCGTAAGTAAATTCCGTTTCCATAAATACTATAATAATAATTATTATTTTTTTTCAAATCTCCCGTAAAATCGTTTTTAAATTTAGTTCTTAATTAAATTAAACTTTACCCAATTTTCAATAGAAGATATCCTAGGCTCTTTGTTTTTTTTTTTTTTTTTTTTTTTTTTTTTTTAATTATTCACTATTATTCCGCCAATCAAAAGGGGGAAACGATAACTTTGATGCACAACAGAGCGCAGATCGTTCCATTCGAATCGAATGTTTTCACAGGTTTGTTGTTCGAGGCATTCTTGGCGCGTTTTATCACTGGAGCACCTGCAGTCAGAAACAACTCTCTCGATTGAGATCAGAGAAAAAATGCTCACCTATTCACAACAGCAACCACGATACATCTTGTTATCGAACGTTAATTCTGTTATGGAATTTTTTTCGAACACCGATGAATCCCCAAACCGTTCTGCGGTGGAACTTTTTAGAACGAATGAATCAGCGGTCGGTTTTTCGAAATCTTCTCCCTGTGATGGGTATTAAAAAATGGACTTCGAACCTTCTAAACGCACGAGGTGCAGATAAAAAAAAAAGGCAAATAAAAAAAAATGTTCGTTTCGAAGCATCTGTCATACCTGCGTCTGGGAAGAGAAAGTGATTTATTTCTCGTTTGGAAGTTATAGGCGTTTACCGATGGTTTCGTGGGAATGGAAAAGAATCGAACCTTTTATTTCGAAGATTTAAAAAATAAAAATTAAAAAGGAAAATGATCACAAAATTTAATTTCGCCTGTTTTCTTGTTAAGCCAACCAAATTTTATGAACTTTCTATGGGTTTTATAACAAGTGTTTTCAATTTTATGCACATTATTTATTATTTTTAACATTAAAATGCTTTGCTATTCGTTATTAAGTAAAATCATCATAAAAACCGGCAAATACACACAAAACTAAGAATGTTAATGACGTATTATTTTGTAAAAATGAAATTTGGAATGCATTGCACGATTTGCAGTAAAATCATTCCGTGCTTTAAAAATATCACCAATAAATAAAGTTTAACTTATTTATATTCGATCATTTACTATTAGTTTTAATAAAATGGATTTCTTTTTCGTGATCTTATAATATTATTTGCACCACCAGTGGCATGAATGTCAAGTGTACATGTGACCAATGCTCATAAAGAAAGTTTTTTTTCTTCTTTTTTTTCTCCCCCTCACTGCTATGGATAAGTTGTAGAACGAAAGAAAAACAACATTGTTGAAAGATGCAATTTTTAAAGCAATGCTAATTGCCACAGTAAATTTTAAGAAATCCTGCCAAGAATTTCATTTTTATCTGA
Organism: Caerostris extrusa; assembly: GCA_021605095.1. NCBI lineage: Eukaryota > Metazoa > Arthropoda > Arachnida > Araneae > Araneidae > Caerostris > Caerostris extrusa. The sequence continues at coordinate 77,881 of BPLR01013209.1, read as the reverse complement.
AATCACTATCAAAGATCTTCTTCAATGGCGCAACAGACCCATGGTGGGCGAATTCCGTCTGCCAGATTCCGAAACATGAGATGCATTTTTTTTTTTTTTTTACAGGATGGGGTTATCAGTCCTACTGCCAAAGCTCTACATGTTAGACTGGGACCTGCAGTTTAAGATGGATTTCGAACCACTACAATCATCTATGGTACCGCTGAGACTCGAACCCGAAACCTATGGCACCTATAAGTCACTCGGCCTTCAAGCCCCACTATCAAAGATACTTAAATAAAATGTGAACTTCAAAATAAAGTTAAACGATATAAATTACTAATTTTAACATATTCATTTCTGCTCTTTTCATCTATATATACATATACAGGGCCGGATTCAGTTGAAAAAGAGGCCCTAGGCTATTCCACTATTGGTAGATTTTGAGACAAGAGATGTTTCCTTTATAAGGGGTAAGATTATCAGCCCTACATCCAATTCTCTACAGTCATATTAGACCGGGACCTACGGTTTAAAATACATTCCATGGATGCCATACTCTTCCAAAAAATTATTTATTCGGTGAAACATCAACTCAAAGAAGTATGCAGTATCGTAAAATAATTCATCGAAAGATTATTGCTACACTTTCTCCAGCAAAGGTCTATCAAAAAGCAGTGCGTACAATACCTCTACATTAAACTTACTTTATCTTAAAGACTTACTAGTGTCTATATTGCTTAAATAAAATCTGAATTGAAATTCAACAACATCTGGATGTTGCATAAGCTACAAATGGCGAGATCAACTGATCTTCAGTAACTATCTTACTTTTATGTTTCACTTTTCATAGTGAAACAAGAAAGTAGAGAATTGAATACTTGGACGAACGAATAATGAATATTTTACACTTAGAATTGAAGACTTAACAGGATAAAAAACAGCTGTTTCCGCCAACCGGATGCACATCCAAGAATATATTGTCTGACCAACATCGTACAAATCAGATTTTCAATTAGTTAGAGTCAACTGTGGGGCCTGATGGCCGAGTGACTATAACCCTCAGTGCCATGGATATTTTTAGTGGTTCGGAATCCACTTTAATCCGTACGTCTCGATTCTATATGACTGTAGAGCGTCACACAGCTCAATCAGACTTCTCACCCACATCATTCCTAAACTGTATAGGGTCAACTCAGCTCTAGCACAGTGATGTGATGTGGTGTAGTAGTTAATGACTTTGATAATGATGTTAATGATTTTCAAATGTAATGATGATTTTTTCTTTTCAAGCCCACCAAAGAGTTGTTGCGCCAATAAAGAAGAAAAAGAGTCATCTGTCTAAGGTTTTGCAAGATTCTGAAGTAGAAAAATGTATGAAATTCAAGTTGAAACTGATGGAGACGCATTTCCAATTAGATGGCATTCTATACATACTAGTGTGTCCAAAACGTAAGACCAGTTTTCAATTAAAATTTCTAGGGCATATGGTACTTCATTTTTTTTTTTTTTTAGGTTGTTGGCACTGTCCTTGACATCTGTGTGAAATTTTACATCAAAATATTCATTAGTGCTTGAGTTAAGCTTGGTTTTGTGATATGCTAAAACTGATTCCGGCAATTTTGGAAATTATCTTCAATCGACTCAAATCCTTGTCAACGGAGTGGTCTTTTTGAGTTTAGGGAATAGCCAGAAGTAGCACGATGCTAAATCAGGTGAATACGGTGGTTGTGGAACGATATGGGTTTCATTTTTGGCGAAAAAGTCACGTAGAATCAATGCAGTGTGAGCTGGCGCATTCAGTGTTTTCGATACCTATCAAGATTTGATAATTTGAGGCCCAAAACATCTTTTAAAATGGATTTTGAAATTCCAACAACATCAACAGGTCTCTAATTGTAAATCGACGGTTTGCAAGAACCAAATCTTTAATTTTTTGGGCGTGAGGTTTGTCGGTTGAAGTTGATGGTCGACCAGAGATTCTTCGTCTTCAACCCGTTCTCTGCCTTGTTTGAACTGTTTATACCACTTGTAAACATTTCTTTCCGATATAGGAATGCTCATCGAATGTCTTCTGCAACATATGTTTCCGCAAACAAAATTTAATGCAAGTTATTTGCTCAATTAATTCAGGCATTTCAAAAATCGCCGGAATCAGTCTTAGCGTCTCACAAATCAAGCACTAATGAATATTTTGACGTCAAATTTCACACAGATGTCAAGGACAGTGCCAACAATCTAAAAAAGAATAAGAAATTGAAATACCATATGCCCGGGAAATTTTAATTGAAAACAGGTCTTACTTTTTGGACAGAGTAGTATATATTTTTTCTCCCCTGGAGACTTTTATTTGGGATCAATTTACTGAAAACTGTGACATTATCTCAAAATGAATATACCCAAGAATTATATTAAAAATCCACGACAAAATTAGCTTTTTACGAAAAAGTAATGATGAGATTAGAAATGTCAATGAAAATTGATTTCAAACATAGCACTCACAGTTTAATGACCAAATAAAAAAAAATTGTGTTTGTTTTTGGAATCTTTCTCTTTTCTACGCCGCCTTTAGTTTTTCCAAAATAGAATTTTCAATAGTAAAGGCACATTTCTACCCATGAAACGATACATGAAGTGGTATGGGGAATGTGAAGCAACAAAGACTATAATCGCCTAATCACTATATATATGAACAGCAGTTTTTCCTTATTTTTAATGTCACTCTCACAACGCTCTACGATCGTGTTAGACCGGGACCTACGGTTTAAAGTGGATTCGAACCACTACAAACATCCATTGCCGGGACTCGAACCCGAAACCTGTGGTAAACTCGGCCATTCAGGCCCTCAAAACGAATACTAACATCTAATATCGCAATACTTTTGCGTACGAAAAATAGAAGAAGAAAAAAAAAAGAAAAAAATAAAAAGTAAAAAGAAATAAAAGAAGGACATAAGTGCCAGCAATCAATAATGAAGGGTAAATTTCTGAATAAAAATATTTGTTTCCTTACCTTCGTAGATATAAGAATTAATCATCTTAGATTGAATGCATTTAATATAAATATTAGACCGAATAGGTTTTAAAAGTTAATTTTTGTTCAATTAACCTGCAAATAATTTGTTATGTGTCATTTTAATTGCAAGGATTTTTTGCAAATGGGTAAATTAGTTTCCATTAGTTAATAATTTTTTAAGAAATTATGCAAGACTGCACAAATAAATAAAATCATGTTTCGAAAATAAGAAACAAACAAACAAAAGTAATAATATCCCCCCCCTCTCTCTCTCTTAAATGAAACTACAACTAAAAACCTTAAGACAGAGAAATATACAACATAATAATAATAATTTAAACTCAATTGATCATACAAAAATAATTCATATAAATAAACCAAAGACATAAATTATCATATGCGTGTAAAGCCGAAAAAAAAATTGGGCCACACACAAAACCCTCAAACGTATACAAATCAAGCTAAACGTATTAAAATAAATTCAGTAATAAATGCGAATTACAAACTATGACAATAAACAAGAAAACTTACAAAATAGGTTCCTTTCGTTGATTAATTACTCAGACATGATGATCCATCCTATAATGGTCATTAAATGAGTCGAATTTGTAAGGGGAAAAAAAAATGGAAATTAGGAATAGATAGTTGAAATCTACATCAAATCCTTACAGAAAACATTTCTTTGATGGTAGTAAAGGTCATTGAAGGGACTGATGACCGAGTGACTAGCCACAGGTTTCGGCTTCGAGTCCCGGCGGGGCCATGGATGTTTGTACTGATTCGGAATCCACTTTAAACGGTAGGTATCGGTCTAATATGACTGTGAAGCGTTGGGCTGGCAATCCTCCCCGTAAAAAGAAAGCATCTCCTGTCTCGGAATCTGCCAGCAGATACACGGACTTAATACACCATGGGGCTGATGATGTAGAAGAAAGGCCATTGAAATATAAATACGAAAGCAAGTTCAAAAATTCTAAAAATCAATTTGATTTCCCAAATCAATTAAATTTCGAAAATGTTGTTGTCTTCGTATACCCTGAAGAGTACAAGGGAATCAAATATCGCGGCTCTTCCGAATAATATTGGCTATGCTGATTGCCAGCTCGGAGAATAAATCCCTTTCCCCGAGGGATGGCCCAGATAATGTATGGAGGCTACAACAGCTGGGCAATCAAAGACAGGATGAGAAATAAGCTCAACATCAGGGCAGTTGCAAAAATTTTTGGTATTTTTAACGCAATCAGCAGAAATGTTCATATTTTTATGGTGTTTCTTCCTTAACAGTGAGAGTAGTAGCTGTTCTGTCGACATTTAGTTCTGTAATTTGGTATATAATTTTGATCTTAGAAGGAATCATAAGTTCAGATTTTTACCAAGGCTGTAAATTAAAGCTGCTGAATTGATTGGGAAAACTAATATATATATATTTTTTTAACCAAGCATCTGCAAGGGAAGTAGAAATGACAATCTGATCCAAACTTTTGGCATTCTTCGCCAAAGAATCTGTAATTTCGTTAAATTCCAAATCCACGTGAGCAGGGTTTCATTATAGGATGCACATTCTGCTCAAGCAGTGGATTTGTTTTTAAAAGAGATATGGTGTTCAAGATCATACTTGAGAAACTCTTATTAAGAACCTATAAGACAGACCTTGAGTCAGTGAAGATAATAATTGCATTGATTTGTTGTGATGGAGGTAAACTCAGAGATGCCTCAAAGTGTGTTTTTGGATGGCCAACAGTTCTCCTGTGAAGTTTGATGCGATTTTTCCAGCATCGGCAGCAATCTCCACTCTTTGCCCGTCGGGGAGCAGCAAACAGCATTTTTTCCCAGCACCACCGTTACAAAACGTTGAGTCGGATGATCCATCAGTGTAGGCAGTGATGTGATTGTGTGATGAAAGGGAATTTATTGTTTTGATCCCTAATTCCTTTAATTTCTCCTTTGGGTCTCTCTTGGCGCAGAGTTCAATAAGATCAAGGACTATTGTGGTGTTTTCAGGCACTGTCCTAAGGAATGAAGGTAATTTCTGAAAATATTTATAGCATAGTATATAATTCCCAATCTCCCTTATCCAAACTATGTAATTTACAAGTTTGTTATATTGTCAATTGTATAAATAAGTCCACAATTTCAAAGCAAATAAATAATAGTAATATAAAACAAAAAAAAAAAAGTGGAATTGATTCGGAAAACAAAACACAATTTTTTTTTTTTTTTTTTTTAAACTTCAGAGTTTAAGCAATTGATTTAGTAAAGCACAATACAAAATTTTATAGAGTTGCCCGAGTTAAATGACAGATAATTCGATCCATATATTAAAAATATCAATTGCTCAATTCCCTTTTGTCATAAGGACATTCTAAATTCAAACAAAATTTATTCACTACATTTACTAATATTAATTATTTTCATTTAATATGTACATAATTTCATTTAATATGCAGATTAACAGTATTTGCCTCGGTATAAAAAAAAATAACCACAATTTTCCAAGAGGTCAAATTAGTTTATTTTATTATTTTGAATAGAATGTTCAACTTTCCCCGTATTGCGAAAAACCAGGGGTTATTTCACTTCTCCTCCTTCTCTAACAAAAGCATCTTTCATTCTCACTGACCCTTGGGTCAAATTTTCTTGATTAAATTGATTTTTAATACAGAAAATATTCTCAACTCTTTGAAAATGCTTAAATTTAGCATATAATTACAAAATTCAAACCAAAAATGATATTTATGTGCGTGTTGTCTAATCCTCATTTTGTCCTGTAGTTTGCTAGTGGATAGAGCAATAATTTCCCCCTCCCTGGGGAATGCTTATTACTTGGTTTGGTTGGTCGCTCTACGGTCATCTTGCGCACGTGAGGGCTAAACAGACCGGGATTTACAGTTTAAAGTGGATTCCGAACCACTAACAAACATCCATGCCACCGCAAGGATTCGAAACTGAAGCCTGTGATATATTACGTGTGTCTGTGATATGTTACACATATCGAATCTGTATAGTCTATGTTGTCTTTCCGGGGGGTCAAGTACAATAAAGTCCCCGGACCATGTCTCCAGACTTGATCCAGGGGAGCCTTTTTACAGACGATAACGATGTGTTAACGGGGTCCGGCGTCTCTACTCTTTTGATCGGCACGTTTCTGGGGTCGGAGCGTAGCTGGCTAGTTGTTTACTCCTCCGAGTTGGCCAAATGTGTATGGATCACAGGCTTCTCCAGGGAGCTGGTGTTCTGTAGTGCGGGACGGACAGGCTTGTTGAGATGGAGTATCCGCAGGTAGAAGTATGTCTTGGCTCCGTAATGCTGAATAAGGAGGGTAGTGTCTTCCGGAAAGACTTTTACGGGTAATTACTTTGCATTTGCGCATCGTATGGCAGAAAAGCCGAAAAACTCTCACCAGGTAGTCCGACTAACAAGGCAAGATGCTGAACTTCCCAAACGCCTTCGAATCGCCTCGTCTTTTGAAACAGTATCTACAACAAAGTCGCCAGCGGATTGAACCTCCTCCCTAATGCTTACCACCGGCGTACGTTGCCACTGAGCCACGAGTCGGGCATGCTGTTTATAGACATGATGTATAAACTATTTTCTCATTGTCACTGCTTCAGTTTACAATAAAACCCTTTTAATCCACCTTCAATATAGATGGTGCTGTCTTAGAATATGAACTTTATTTTTTGTCGAGGACAATTTGAAGTTTCATTAATATAAAGTGCAGGGGGAAAATCACACAAAAAAGCATCTTATCTTCAATGAAATTGGTTTACTAGCACTTAGATTATCAAGACCCAAACATATCTTATAGTCACCCAAAGACATAACATAACAAAACATTGCATGGCATGACATTACATTACATTACATAAACCACCCCAGAGCATAACAAAAAGCAAGCAAAACACAGAAACATGAAAAACTATTTTTATTCTTCAACCGTTCAACAACAGATGAGTAATTATGATTTATATAACATTAAAAAAGACTAGGATTGGATGCCAACTCTAAGCTTTTCAGGCAGTTTGATGGGCAGGCAGTAGTCGGACTCCTCCCCTTCCTTCGCCACCCTGTAGTAGAGGTGCTTGGAGAGGTAGGTGTCGATGTAGACAGCCTCCATTTTGGGTACCCCCTTCAGAGAAGGGTCCTTCTTCTTAGCCAGCTCAGCCCAAACGGGAGGCAGTGGATGGTACTTAGGTAGCACCTTTGTCACCTCTACAGACTTGTGTTGGAGATATTGATCTTCCTCCTCTCTAGGGATTAGCCGCCAATCAGGCAAGTAGGTGGCGTGTTGCAACAATGTCAGTCCTGGCATGCGACGACCTGGAAGGGAGATTCAGAAATAATGATTCTCATTCGGATTTCTTGCACAGCTGACCTTCGCCAAACCAGCACCATTTGTGACAAAACATGAGGATGATGGTTTAATGAAAGTCAACCGAACTTGATTGTGAAAGCTTACGACAAAAATTATTTGACAAATATTCAGTATTAGTTTGTTAATTTAAAATGTTAAAGTTTTTAGGGGCAATACACATATTGGGATAAACAAATGATGCAAGTGAGAATGTATTTTAACTGAACAAAATGAAACTGACGAGTTTTTCAAAAAGATATTTATAACATTCAAAATATATTTTTTAAAATACTAACAGTATAGTCAAATACGAGACATTTAATTAAAATAAAGTGAAACACAGGTTTAACAATTTTCCAGATATAATGTTATTTTTTATAAATCCCAAATAATTTATACATATATTTAAAAAAAAAAAATGTGTATTTGTCTGCCAAAATTCACAGACAATTTTAACTAAAATTGGAACATTCGTTAAAAAATTACTCAATTAGTTCTTACTCCAATTTGGTGACTTTTCTTGGTTCGAGAATTTTTCACTGTTCACATTATTTTTTATATAGGCGATGTAAAATAAATAAGACAAACTAATGAATTGCAATCATCTAAAATTTTGTTTAAAAAAAAAAAAAAAAAATTTCATTGTGATTTTACCATTAAAAATGTCCTGGATGAACTGCAGTTTAGGGGACAAAAAAACTTGGAGACTTTTTTTGTTGTCAAATGGAAGATAAATTATTTTTAATTGACAGTGAATGAGTAAGAAAACAAACAGTCAGGTTCCCCTTTCTCCTATGTCAATAAGCAGTCATAGATTTCAAAATTTGACAGCTATAGAGATAAGTTTAGGAGGGAGGATATAGTATAGGGGCAAAAGAATGTAACATAAACCATATACGTATTTATAGGAAACGTTTTTGGTTTATGTTATATTTGCAATGCTGCTCACAGAAAGAAAACCATTCAATCAGGTGTTAGAGCTGAAAAAAAAGCAAAGATGCTGCATTAAACAGACATCTAAATAAAAAAGTTAATAAGTTTAATTTTCGGTAACAGTGCAACAAGGATTACATGGGCTAGTTTCCTATATTTGTAAGGTTACAAACTCCAAATTTACTATTTTGAATACTTCCTGCATATCTCAGCAGGAAAACTTGAATACAATTTTCCTAAAATGCTCAATAATTAAGAAGAAAATAATAATTTTTTTTTTCTGATAAGACACAATACTTAAAATTTCTCCATCTCTCTCTTTGTGTAAAAAGAGGAAAACCCCCGTTGAAGACAGAATTGTGACTGCTTGATATTCTTTTACCTGATTGGATGCAAAGGACTATGTTTTCAACAATTGTACGAAGTTGACATTCATTAGATCTAAATGATAAAAAATATCGCATAAAAAATAAAGGCATTTTTTTTTTTTTTTTTTTACCAGGAATAAGAAAAATCAACAAAACCAAATACAGTAAAAGCTGATTTTCTAATTAATTGACATTAATTCTATATTCAACTTTATAAATAATTTTACAGCAAGCAAATGTTACAGAGCTAAACTTATAAAAGATGGGAAAACTGGAAACAGAAAAACTGTAAACTCATCACCCTTTAAAAAAATGAATTTTTTTTTTTTTCTGTTCAACGAAATTTGTGCAACAAACATTGATGCAAATAGTCTAACAATTTGAAAGAAGAAAGAAAAATTATTTCTAAACTAAGTATTTCAGGATTATTTCTTTAGTTGGATAAACTGGCTTGAAGAAGAGGCAAAATTTATCCTTCTTGTCTACTTAAGACAAATTGCCTGTTGTTTATTTTGAAATTTTCTAAGAATAGATAGAAAAAATATTGTCATCTTTGATAACAAAATATTGTAGGAAAGATATTTTGAATGTTGAGACAAAATTATTTTACAATCTTCTTCCTGATCTTTGCAGTAAATGAGAGAACGTGGTCATAGTAGAACTACTGAAATTGCAAATGAATGTTTTGCTATCTACAGATTAAAGCAGGAGTGAAATTTAGAAAACTAATATGTAAACTATTGTAAATCAGAAAATGAAATGTATATAATCTAAATTAATATATTTTCCCATAGTGTTTTATCCTACTCTGATTTAACATTTTCCCACATATAGTATTTTCTTTTGGTTCTCTTGACTGTAGTTAAATCTAGGTTTCGCTGTATATTTTTTAATGTTCAAAAGCATACCAGCAATTAAACATATTATTAGAATTAAAGAAGAGAATTACAAGAATTCATTGCAGAAATTTAAATAATATAAATAGTGATTAGGATTAGCATTTAATGCCATTAATCTGAATTATTAATCATATTTTAAGTTTTTGTTTGTATATATACATATATAATACAGAGAGAAAGATTCACAGACAGTGTTAATGGAACAATTTTTTAAATCCACACATAGTTCAAATAAAAAATTTCCATTTTTTTTTTTTTTTTTAATCATAAAACATTTGATACATTCTGAACTATTACAAAATTTTCACAAATAAACATACCTCTATAAACTTCTTCAGCCCATACATTTCCATATATTTGTTCCTAAAATAAATAAACAAAACATTAAAAAAAAATTTCATTTTAAAAGATATTTCTTCTCAATAAATTTAGATTTTTAAAAATATTTTCACACAACAAAAAAAATTCTTTTTTTTTTTTTTTTCATGGCTCTGGATTGTTATGTAATTGAAGTAGATAAAATTGCAAAGAAAATTTTTTTAATTTCTCAATTTTATAAATTATTTTAGGAACCAAAAAGGGTTCTAAAGTGTGGGATTCAAATGATTGAATTTTTACATTAATTATTAAAGTAAAACTATCTCAAATTTTAATTGATAAAAAAATTAAAGGATGAAACTTTGTATTGCTTAATACTTGAATATTTTGAATTAGTGGAGTGACAGAAATTGAAATTCAGAGTTTTCAGATTAATGATTTCATAAAGAATGCTTAAAATAAACCCATAATAAATGTAATATTTAGGCAGTACTTTCTTATTACTGGGATTATGAAGAAAGACCCAATTTTGCTAATCATTTGTAACTTTTTATTGTGTATTGTTCTAAACATCTTAATTTATAATGTTCTAATTAAATATTTTACGTTATGGCTATTTATACTTAATGTAGTTAAAAATAAACTGAGATACATTTTACAGTTGCCAATTGATGAAGAGGTAAAATCACAAGCTTCAAAATATTATTTATAGTTTTTGAATAAACATCAAAATTTTAGTTCTAAAACTATCCAAAAATGTTACTGCAACTCACGATGAGAAAAGGAAGCATGTTTCAATTAATTATTTTGAACTTTACATCCATCATTTAGATTTAATTTTTGTCTTTATTTCTATTTAGAAGATTGAATATTTTATTACAATAATTTGCAACAAAATAATAATTACAGCATTGTATTTTGTCATTTTTAACATCCTTACATTTAGGATTGATAATGACTTACTCGCATTTACACATGGTGCTAAAAGGCACCCCAGTAATAGAAAAGAACTGTAAATATAAAAATTCTAGTATATATGCCACTAATATTTAAGATGGTAAAAATACAACCACACATTTTTAAAGACTTTCTATTCTTTAGTTATTAATATTCAAGTAAAGTTACAAAAATATACAGATAATTGAAAAAATAATTAAAAAAAAAAAGAAAATCTAAATTATTGATTATTAGGTATTTTATTCAAAGTTATTTGTCAAAACAGCTTCACGAAAGTTTGCCACATGGAACACAAAGACGGCCTTTTAGGATTCATTTCTAAAAATTTTATTTTGAAAAGTATAATTGAGACATAGAAAATAATTCAAATGAAACATTTTCAATGAAGCCCACGCTATTTTTAGAAATATATTTTGATATATAGCGTATATGAAGCACTTTCTTCCTTAACGCACTTTATTTATATATATATATAAATAATGTTTGATAAAAACTTTAAAAGCAGAGCAACTCATTTAATGGACAACCAATAGCAGGAAAAATTAAATAATTGTTAATTATTTACCTTTACACATAATTAGCATATTGACTTATTAAAAGTGAAATCTCCTTTTAAACAATTTTGTGCATTATAATATGGCTATTTAAATATCACTAGTAAAACATCAAGACTATAATTTCATTTAGTTTGATATTTAACAATATTTGACAAGACAATATTTTATGCATATTTAAAGAGAATGCGAATAGATAAAGTCACTCAAAAAAAGTATTGGGGCACAATACAAGTTCACAGGATTTTATCATAATATATAACTTAAATATACAAATGAAACAAAAAAAAAAAAAAAAAAAGAAAAGAAAAGTATATCACATTTTGATAAATGAAAATCATAGTAACTCAAATAAAATTCATATATTAATGCAATTATGATTACAATATAATAAAGAAAAAAATCAAGTCAGAAAATCTGCTCAAAAAGTAATGGGGCACTGTCCCATTACTTTTACTTTGTATATATATATATATATATGAAGTTAATATCTTGTTGGGCCACCCTTGTACTTTATGACCTTTGCAGTGGATTTCATCAATTTTGTGCAAAATAATCTGTTGATTTTGACTCACTGTTTGTTCAGATGTTTTTTTCAACTCCTGCTTGTTAGAAATATTGTGTTTTGGCTGCAAATTACACATAATATATGTGTGCAAATTACACATTAGCACACATATTCAGTAGGATTAAGGTATGGACTCTGGACAGGGTCTTAATCAAACAAGAACAAAGGTACAGAGGACCCAAAACTTGCAAATATCAGCAGCATGTTTTGGGTTGATACAATTTAAAATGTCTTGAGATTCCCAAATTGCTCTAGGTTTTGCTTGAAACTGTCAAAGTAATCATATTTATTCATTGTACTAACTATAAAGTTTCTCACACCAGACCTGGCCATGCAGCCCCAGACTATCTGGTTATCACCTCCATATTTTACAGTAGGAAGTAAATTTTTCTATGCAATGCTGTATTTGATGTGTGCTAAACTTTTTGCATGCCCCCCATATTAATATTATTCTCAAATTCCAAAAATAAAAATCTGCCAAAAATTTTTTGCATGCAACGAGTTGAGAAAACAGTTGATCGAAGAGTGGATTAAAATCAACAGATCCTTTTCACATGCCTTTGATCTGAAAATGTTACATTTGCTTTCATCCATAAAAATTACATTTCACAAAATTCTAATGTCTGCTTTATATACATTTTAACACATGCCAGTAAAATTTTTTGATTTTCTTTGTAGATGTAGGGCTTTCTCTGAGGTATTCTGCCATGGTACTTTTACTTAGTTATTTCTGATAGTTTCAGAATTTACCAATTTTTGGTCCCTACTTTAACATTTTCAAGTCAATTTTAATGCACTAGTTTTTGGAATAATCTGAACTGATCTCACAATCCACCTCTCTTCAAGTTCACTAAATGTCCTTGGACATTCTGACCTTTGCATTTTTTTTTTTTTTTTTTTTTTAATCTGACAATATTAAAAATAGTAGACTTACTGACTTTCAAGATTTGCCCTGTACAATAAACTGATTTTTTATTTTTTCAATAACTTATTAGCAGATTTCGCACATCAAATGAAATATCTTTATTTCTCGCCATTTCACCATATGCAATCTTTTCTGCTGATACTTAATGTTTAAAATTACAGTCGAAATAAATTTTAATAAATTAAAATTTTTTGATGAACTTCTTTTTAATTTCTCAGTTCAAAATTGTCCCAATACTTTTTGACAATTGCTTGCATTTAAAAGGTTTGATCAAACTGTAATTTTAAAATAGCAAAAAAATATTTTCCTATATATTTTATACGAAATAGTAAACAATTTCTTGATTAATTTTGTTTTTAATGTGATTAATATTTCTATAAATAGCTTTATATGTTATACATGTCAGTTTCCCAATACTTTTTAAGAGACTGTATATGCAAAGAGGAATGCGTTGGTAAAAAATATGAGAACCACTAATACAATCTATTTCAAATGATTTTAATCTCAAATGGGATAATATGTATTAATTTCTATTGAAAAAAAATTAAGAAAAAAAAAATTAAAAAAGAAAAGAAAACATATTTTTGTACAAATTTTTTAACATCATATATATATATATATATATATATATCAATATTTAAGAGCTTTTATTATAACCTAAATCAAAATTCCTCATCAATTATTTATTTAAATCACTGAGAAAGAAAATTTACTTTAGGTCCCATGGGTTCTCTAAGAGGAACAACTTTTCGAATTATATAAAATGATACTTCTGGATATTTATTACTATTGGCCATTATAACACGACCCACACCATAATTTTTTAAATTACATAGTATTTCGAAAAGTTCTTTTCCAGTGAAAGGGTTTATTTTACCAATCACTGCAACAGCCATGCTTCGAAGTTTATGTGACTAAATGAGAATATAAACAAAACACAATTTACAAGATAACATAACTCGATTGCGTGCTTATACCAACGTCAAATCAGCTAATCAATAAAAAATAATAATAATAAATTTATTATCTAATTTTAAAATACAAGAAAAGCATTTAAAAAATTTTTATTACTATTTTTAATAAAATATACTCTTTAAAATTTTTATTAGCAATATTTTTTAAATGTTTAACATAATAGTAATTCAATACACAACGCACTGGAACCGTATACCATTCTTAATGTTTTCTATTAGTGGTGGCTTAAAATTCTATTGAGAAGATGTTCTCTTGACCTTTTGAGATTTGAAATTAACTTCCTACTGAAATTCGTGACATTTTGCAGCATTAACGAATGATTTTATATCTCAACGTAGTTACTTTTATGTAATATAATATTATTAATATTTTATTGGGATAATAAAATCTGGAACATCTGGCAAACTCGTAATCCATTGACACTTCGCCATTACTTTTATTTGTAATGCGTCATTAATATTGCTAAATTTTTATCACTCTGAATTCTCATTGAAATAAAATTGAATGGTTTTAAATCTGATATCCACTTGACAAAAATAGTATATATTTCTTTTCTGTGAATTAAATGTGGGAAAATAATTTCGAGTTTGTTCCCAGTATTGCCAACTTATTCTAAATAGTTGGTATGTTTTCAACTTTTATCCTTATGAAATAAATGCTAATAAAATTGTAGTAAAGAGAGTTTAAAAAATGGATTGTCATATTTTGTGCTATATGTGCTTAACCAAAGCTGATGAAGTTTCTTTAGATAATGTTCACGATGTTTGTAAAGTAAGTGCCGTGAAACGAATGATTGATAGAGGTGGAGGTAACATAAACTGTCAAGATTGTGGGCAAAATACCCCTTTACATCTTGTAATACAGCATTGTGACGAGAAATTACGTTTAGTCACTAAGCTACTGAGTATGGGGGCCCAACCTAATGTTTATAATGGTAACAAAAATACATCACTGCATTTAGCAATCATTTACAATAATGATGAGCGTGTAGTCCAGATGCTGATACAGCATGGAGCTGATGTTCATCTTCAAGATGTATTTAACAACACACCTGTGCATCTTGCTGTGAGGCTGGGTAAATTGAAAATGTTGCGATTGCTTATAAAAGCAGGTGCTGAGTTGGATTCCAGGAACTTGCTTTTAGAAACTCCTTTGATGGCTGCTGTAAGGCACAGCAATGTGGCTGCAGTGAAACAGTTGCTATCTTTTGGAGCTTCTACATCTGTAGTTGGTCTAAACAAGTACATTGCTTTACATTTTGCTGCACGGAAATCTCACCCCAACTTGGAGATCATTTGTGATCTCATGAAATATGACTCGGATGTTAATTGGTTAGATGAACGATACCAGACACCTATTATGTATGCTCTGGAGAAGTATTATGACATACCGTCGGATGATTTGGCATGTACCAAGTTATTAATAAAGTGTGATGTTTTACAGAGGCTGTATAATAACCAGAAGCTGTATTTGGCTGAATTTTTGGATACTTACAGTGTGTTTCCTGAGTTGTATGCTTATTTTAAACAGTGTGTTGCTGAGGCACTTCGAATGAAAAATCAATTTATTCAAGATAACTTTTCTTTCTTTGAATTTGCTGCCAAAGGATTGAATAATAAAGCCCTTTTTCAACTAACTACACCCTATAAAAAGCTATTATCAATCAGATACTTCGAATTGCCAGAGCATTTCCTTTTTATCATGATGTTATTGCTTGTCGTTTTGAGAAGCAGGACTTACAGAGAAAGCTCATGGATTTGATCATTTATTCTAAAACTGATGGTGAAGAGCAGGAGATTGCCCTTAATTCTGATACAAATTTCATTATTGCATCATATTTGTCAAATTTGGACATATTTAATGTCATAATGGCATTTTCTGATTATCGAGATTTCCCACAACATAGTTTTGGATTTCAAAACTTATCTTTGGGGAGTTCTATAAAAAGAAACTATGATGAGGTTTCTTAAATTATGCTTTATGATAAATTTTAGAATTATTTTCTTATTTATAACTTGTTCTTGAAAAAACTTGTTTTCCACAAATGCCATGAAATTAAAATTTTTTTTTTTTTTTTTTTGTAGTTATAATTTTATTTTATAGCTTATTAATTTCAATAGAAGAATACTATTATTCTAGTTATTATCTGAACCTATGTGTTGTGCAGCATAATATAAACCATTATCTTTTACTTTTTACGGAAATTTATTGTTAATTTTGTCAGGACTTTTGTGAGGAAAAAAATGTTAGCAGTTATACTTAAATCTATCTTTTCTATATTTAGTGCCATTAATGCACTTTATATTATTGTCTGAGTAAAAAAATTATATTTAATGTTTGAAAATGTCTTAATTATTATATTTAAAAGCATTTTTTTATTAATTTTATTATCAGGTAGGATAATTTTATATTACTTTACTGATTTCATATCTTTGGCTTTACTGTCATATCAGTAAAATAACACAGTAATTTTGTATTATAGAAGTTACTTCTATTTAGTTTATAAAAAAAAATAATAATATATATTGGCTTTTTCAGTATAGTTTAATATTCTATCCCAGATCCAGCATTTTAGAAGTATTTTTATTGCTAATATTAACCTTGATAATAATTCATATATTTATAAAAATTAATGTTATATTTACATTGTATAATTTATCCTTTTATAACTGTATCATAGAGTTGTAAGATATTTCTACTTCTTATACATATGTACATCTATATGTATGATTTAAAAAATTACTTCAATAGTAATGAGAATGTGTAGATAAAATATATCTGTGTAAATAATTAACCTAAACTCTATAATAATTAACCTATTTATCTCTGATAAATGTTAATATTAATTTCATCTGAACATTCTAGATTAGTAGTAAACTGTGCAAAAATACAGTTTATCACTAATTTTGGTGAAAATCTACTTCATTTTACATTCCAAGTTAGAGAATTATTTACAGATAATTTATTTAAACTTTCATGGATGTAAGAGTTCATATCTTAATTTAAAATATTAAAACACATTTAAAATTAAAAAGAAAATAGCTATTAATTATTTTCCAAGATTCGAAAACAATTTTGTGGAATAATAGAATATTTGGTTTATATATAGTCCAAGTAAGTTTAATGTAAAATGCTTTCCATTGAATATTATAAAATGTTGAGAAATTATAATATTTTAAAAAAGCATTAATTATAAATTGCTTTACTAAGATAAATTTAGTTAAAAAAATTGAACCAATAGGGCATATGAATTAACTACTATTCAGTACTAAATTTTACTGTGCATAAATTATCTGAAAACAAATAATTATTAAACTGAAAAACATATTTTCAAGGATCATATTTTGTATGTTAAATAACTTAAACATTAAAAGGAATTCAGGGTATGTTTTTACATGATGTACATATTGTATGTATATGTAACTTTAATATTTAATGTAAATGTTATTAATGTAAAGTTGTCAAAGTAGATCCTATTTTAAATTTATTTTCTTATGTTAAATTTTATTAAGTTTAAAGCTGTATAAAGAATGTATAATCAATAAATTTTAAAAGTTAACTAGATATTTGTTTGTTTTTTTTTTTTCTTTTGTATTTCTTTGTTAATTAGTGTAGCATAGTTATTTTGCTGTTATGACTTTTTATGAAATTGTACAATATTTTATATAAAAATATATTATCAAATACATTATAAAATATTATATTTTATATAATATTTTTATAAAAGTAGAACCAATTTTCTCTTTTTCTATATTTTAATTTTTAAAATTTGATTATTATTATTTTTTTATTTGTTAAACTAAGAAATAAATATCAAACTTTTCTTCTTATTTTGACTATTATTTTGAAATTTTAGTTCTTTGAATAAATATTAAAGATAATTTCTTGAATTGTTAAGGAATTGCTCAATAGTTATCGGGACAGGTATTAAATAAGTTTTGTTAAGATAAATAAGATTTTTTTTCTTTTCCAG
This sequence comes from Caerostris extrusa, assembly GCA_021605095.1. Taxonomy (NCBI): domain Eukaryota; kingdom Metazoa; phylum Arthropoda; class Arachnida; order Araneae; family Araneidae; genus Caerostris; species Caerostris extrusa. The sequence continues at coordinate 60,062 of BPLR01013209.1, read as the reverse complement.
AATTACCACAGCAAAAATAAGTTTTTCTGTGATAATTCTGAAAATGAAATATTTTAAATTTTTTTTTATGCCTAATATTATTAAAAAAAAAAAAAATTTATTTCACATAAGTAACTATTTATATCATAACTCTGTTCTGTTATAAAAAATACCACATATTGAGTCAAAAATTATTGTGGATGATGAATGGTTTTCTTAGAGATTATTGATATTCAATAAAAATCAAGAGTATAACTGCCGCTTTCATTAATTTTTTTCAAAATGTAATTTCATTTTTGTGCAAATTGATTAAAATAATTCTACTTAAATTATATGCTGAAATATAAAATGAATTATAAACAAACAAACTGGATTATATTAATTTATATATACTGTTTCATGCATCTCTAAATGCCAGCTTCTCATTCCTGATGTGGTACCAGCAGTTGGACATGCTTAAGTTGCGTCGAAACAAGAATATGAGTCTAAGTTCTTCTACAGGATCCAAACATTGCTTTGGGTATCATAAACTATAAAACCATATATTCGTCAATGACTTATTTTACTGGCGAAAAGAGAACTGAGCCAAACTCATTTGGTAATCTTTAAGTGAGCAATAGTATTGGGTCGCATTGACATGGTGTATTTTCAAGAGAACAATTTTTTTTTTAAAACATGTTAAATACATATAATCAAAATTCAGAAGAATAAATACCAAAACTTAAAATTAATTTTTTTGTGTTTTTAGTATTAGGAAATAATGGAAAAATATAATTACACCTAAAAAACTATAGGAGATTAAAAGTAAAAAAAATTTATGTAAAACTAGATTAAATTTATCATGAGGAGAACTTCAAATTGTAAATAAAATAGTATTATATTATAGAAAGAAGATAAAAATATTTTTCTTGAAAAAGGTTTTACATTGCATTTTTATGTATAAAGTACAGATATTTGCTAATATTAAAGTAACTTTTTGTCCTATTTATAATTTATACAAATAATCATGAACATATTAATTTAAACTAATAAATCCAACACTAGATAATTTGTTTTAATTGGGATTTCAAAATCTATTCATGTGACTTGAAAAAATTATTTATAAAATAGCATAAAAATTAGTTTCATTATATATAAAGTAATCTGTCTGTTTATCATGTTTCTCGAGAAAGCAAATATTGCTTCCTATATATTTTTTTCCGCTATTATATTGTTAAAAGTTTATTTTTAAAATATATTATAATTATTCCTATATAACATGAAGTTGCAATAAGTAACTAATGAGGATGTAATTTATAACATTTAAATAAATTAAAATGGTTAAAATTGCAAAAAAAAAAAAAAAAAAAATACTGCTTTATTTTATAAACTCTATAGCTTAACATTTTATGAACTTTTTTTGTAATTTGAAAAATGCATTGGTATTATCTTTTTTTAGTAAAGAAGTAATATATTCAATTTGGTAAGTTTTTGTTTAGAAAAAAATATCCTTACAAATTGAAAAAGAACTTTCAATGGAAAAAAAAAAAAAAATTATATAAGCAATTTAATTATGGAAATTCTTTCTTTTTGAGAATATGTTAAGAATAAATGCAATTAATATTATTCTTATTGCTATAAAAAATTAAATTATCAGAAGAATTACTTTCAATTAGAAAAAATTTAATACATTTTCTTTAGATTAGAATAGAAGAAAATTTTTGTACTATTTTTTTTTATTTTTGTTTGCTTATTTATTAAATGAATACACTTTAAGCCGTAGGTCCCGGTCTCATATGACTGTTGGGCGGGGAGCTGACAACCCTACCCAGTAAAAAATAGAAAAACCTCTCGAAATCTGCTAGTAGGTAGACGGCCTTGGCCCACAACGGCTGTTGCGCCAATGATGATGATATTTATTGGATATAGTTGTCCAACAGAAAAGTAAACTATCTTATTTACAGATCTTTTCAAAATAGACCGTTTGACCGAGGACTTCTAAAAACTGGTCCTACACATTTGTCTATGTGATGGTCCGCCCCTAAGCAAAACTGGTGTTATTACACAGGCATGTATATATATTAATTTGGTGTATATATTCAGAAAATCTCATTAGGTAATCAAGAAAATTAGTGTGTACATGTACAGGGCCCCCCCCACCAGTACCAAAAAAGGGGACATTCTTAACAACTTGTAATTATTATTAGATCTTCACATAAATGATATAGTTAAAACAGCACATGGGGAACTACCTTATAGTGTAATGTAGTTGATTAACAAAATTAATTAACCTAGAAATCGAAATTTTATTACAGAAACCAGGATTTTGCATGCAATCGATTCAGCATGATGAAATTAGTGTTTGTTAATTTTTTACAGATATCTGATTAAAAGTTTTGTAGACACATTTTCAAGAACTGACTTCCTAATGTTATATGAAACTTCTGTTTGATAACGATATATCTTTTTTATTAGCGCTACAACATATGTATAAATAATATGCAGAGAGAAAGTAGATGGATATAGTATAATTTGGCTTTTATCATATGGTTGTGTTATTTTAATTCTACTACTACGTTGTAAAGACTAAAAAAAAAAAACCCTTTGGGAAAACGTTTATCAAAGTTTATTCGTTGTCTTGTGAATTTGCGGTTAGTTTTCAATATGTCGTATGAATTCCAGATTATCACATTAGATTTTCATGCCTAGTGGCGTTTGTATAGCTGATGTTGTAGTTGTTGATATTTCCACTTATTTTTCTGTGTTTGAAGTCCAAATATAGTATTTCTTGTGGTTCCTTTGTTTCTCTTATATCTCCTCAATAAAAACTTTTTAGTACTTTATGTTTATAAGTTAGAAACATTGGAACGGGATTCATTGGAATTGAATCCGTATCCAAGCCTTAACAATTAGAGTAATTTTTGCCATTTATTTTCCTTGTTCTAGACGTCAATGGTATGTGTAGTATTAACCACCGTCTTATAGTTTTTGGAGAAGGTTCTTTTCTCCTGATAATTGAGGTGGGTTCTTGAAGAGACTGTGCGGTGATAATGGCGACGGTATCCAGCCATCCGTTTGTGGCGAGGACCCAACTCCGTCGATAGGTGGTTGTTATTATGTTGTAGTTATGCCTGCGCAATATGCTTTCCTCTAATGATGTTAGAAAACTATTTACTCTGTTTGGAATATATTCACTTGGGCCAGGTTGCTGAAATAAAATTTATTATTTAGTTAATACTTTTTTGAAACATTAAATAATAGCAAACGCATGCACACGAAGTGTATAGTTTGCCCTTTAAAGCTAGCATTTACTACAAAATGTTCAGTAATTAATGCCAACTTTACAGTATTTAATAAAACAAAGACAAATTTAAAATTTAAAGGGAAATATTGGCCAAATTTAAAAGACATTCATTTAAAACTATTAGTAGAATAACGTGTACTCATCCACTTGAACAATTACGATTTGTTGTATGCCAACCTTTACTTTCGATATCAGATTCACGGCCATCGTTATTTTCTGTCCATTACAGACAATTTTTCACAGAAAGTCACAACTTTCCGTCTAAAACGGAAGTATTCCCTGCTTTATAAAATATGAGAAGAAAGCTGAAATGTTTACTAACCTTAAAATTATAAACATTAGAACATATAATGCTCTTGCAGAATTGAAAAAATTTCTAGAAAACCAGGAAATTCATGTTGAGAGTATTAATATCTATTCACCGGGACAGAATGACGTCAGTGAAAGGATTAATTATACATCAATGAATGCCGTAAAAATTATACTTAAATATAGTGGTCTCGGAAATTATTTCTGGGTAGTAGTATTGTGGTATTTTATTTTCGTATGAATGCCTCTTGAGTTATTTGTTGGAAGAAAACCATCTATAAGCTATCTTAAAATTTTTGGTGCTGTAGCGTATGTAGGTATCCCAAGATAAACTAGTTGTTCGTGCCAATGCGCAAGGATACCCCTAGCGGCGAAAAAGTGTGTGTACACATGCGCCTGCGACAGCATAAGTACGAGTCTGATCAGTGTAACGCCAGAGTGGCAAGAGAGAACATCACGGCTGCGAGTGGTTGTGCCTGTGTCGTGTAAATAAAGTGATTGTTAAGTTTTAAACCTTTGGTTTTTTTATTGTGATTACTTATTGTGTGAGTGTGATACAGTCCGCTAAATAAGACGCTTGTGAAAGAGAACTTGTGTTAGTGCTATTGACGAGAACATTTTGGTCCGTCGAGCCGGAGAGTGGCTCAAACCTGTGGATAGTGTTGTGTCAAGTGAAAAGCTTTGTAAAAGAAGTAAGTGGAAATCCATATATTTAATATTTTGTGCAAACATGTTTAAAGGTTCCAAAAGGAAGATTTGCGGCTCATTGCCACAGAAATAAATTTGATAGTATCTGAAAAATTAACAATTTCAGATTTATATGATGCAATTGAACAAAGTGATGTCTTTAACCTTGTCTGGTCTACAGACAAGGTTAAAGACATTGCCAACACGATTATTGACAATCGTAAAAATGAGGAGCAACGGCAAATAGATCTGGAAAAAATAAAATTAGAACGAGTTAAAAATGAATTAGAACTCGCAAAAATTAAAAATGAAAGTAAATCAGAAGTGTGTGAAGGTGAAGCCAAGCCAGATACTATTGATCAAGTAATAAAAAGTGTTAGAACTTTAACTGTCAGAATCCCCACTCGACCGGAAGGGTGGTGTTTTTTCTTTAATTCTTCAGAGCGCGCATTTAATATTAAAGAAGTACCTGAGATATATAAAGCTGAGATTCTGTTAAATTTATTAGGGCGAAAAGCTTCTAATATAATAACTTATTTAAGTGATGAAGATATAAAAAACTATGAGACAATTAAGTCAGTTGTGTTGCGTGAGTATGAGCCTTCACCACAAGTATAAGTGAGTAAAGTATGCTTAGATAATTTTAGGAAAGCTGAGCGCTTAAATGAATCGTATGTGCAGTTTGCGTCGCGCTTAAATGAATCGTATGTGCAGTTTGCGTCGCGCTTAACTACTAATTTTGAATATTATTTAAAATTAAAAAATGGTCGGATTATGAAACATTAAAACAATTAATAGTTTCTGATAAGTTATTTCAAACGTTAGATAGAGAAATTGCATCTCACATAGATATACGACAAGCAGATAGTTGGTTCCCCCAGTAAAATTAGCTGCAGAATGCGATATTTATGTTGCATCGCGTGGAAAGTCAATTTACGAAGGCACAAGTTACTTACAAAAGTAAAACTAATTTTAGAAATTCTAAAATTGTGTCAAAAGTGTTTGTTTCGGACTTAAAAGATTCAAATTGTATTTTATGTGCTAAAATTCACCATATTTCTAATTGTCCTAATTATTTAAAAATGTCAGTGAATGAGAGAGTTGAGCTTGTAAAACAAAACCATATGTGTTTTAATTGTTTACAAATTAATTTGTCAGTGTCTAATTGCAAAGCGAAAGTATCTTGCTTTTGTAAACGTAAACACCATAAAAGTTTACACTACCCTCGCAAGAGCGCAGAGAATCGCGATGAGTCGTATCAGGAAGAACGTAATGAAATCGGTTCCAATACCCCGTTTTCCCCCACAGCTCGAGTTTATACCCGCCGGTGAAAGCACTTCTCCAAATAGTAATAAATTATTTGCAGCTACGAGCTTTATGTCAAGTAGATCCAAAACGGTTCTATTGAGCACAGCTAAATGTTATTTAGATAATTATTCAGGAAATTCATTAGAAGTAAGAGCGCTTTTAGATCAAGGTTCAATGGCCTGTTTTATAACTAGAGAATGTGCTGATAGACTTAATTTAAAGAAAGAAAAAACTAATCTAGTAGTATCGGGATTAAATGACGCGTCTTTAAATATTAAAAATCAAGTTACTGCTAAATTAAAAAATAATTCAAATAGCTACGAAAGAGAGTTGAAATTTTTAGTTGTTCCGCGAATTACTAATGTAACTCCTAGTAAAATATTAAAAGTTAATATGTATGATTTAAGTAATATTGAGTTAGCGGATCCACAATTTAACATTCCAGGTAGAATTGATATTTTATTAGGCGCAGAGAGTTTTTATAGCCTTTTGAGATCAGGTCAAATCAAGACAAATATATCCCCCCTGAATTTTATCAGGACAAATATATCCCCCTGAATCTAACTTAGTTTTACAAAATTCGTGTTTCGATATGTTGTTTCCGGGAGTGTTCCTTGTGATTTAAATGAGAATATTCATTGTGGATTAATTAGAGATAATTATGAGCAGTTACATAAAACTGTTAAATCTTTCTGGGAAATAGAAAATATAGAAATGGACATTCCTCCTAATAATGAAACTCAGATATGTGAAGAGCATTACAAAAATAATTTTTATAGAGATATAGAAGGGAAATATGTAGTTAAAATGCCCCTTAAAGAAGATCCTAAGTGTTTGGGAAAATCTAGAGATATTGCGCTAAAAAGGTTAGATTCCTTATGGAGGCGATTAGTGAAAGATCCTGACTATTTATTATTATATAAAGATTTTTAAGTGAATATGAAGAAATGGGTCACATGAATCAAATTAAAGAAAGTGAAGAAACTGAGGGTACTTATTATATACCTCACTTAGGTGTATACCGTCCCGACAAATTAAAAACAAAACTTCGTGTCGTGTTTAACGCGTCTTCCCTTACAATAGAAGGAAATTCGCTTAATTCTTTACAATATAACGGAGGGGTAATACAAGACGACCTTTTTTTCAATTATGGTTAGATTTCGTAAGCACATTTATTCGTTTTCGGCCGATATTAAAAAAATGTATAGAACCATAAACATTTGCTCCAGTCAAAGAAAATTGCAGCGTATTTTGTGGAAAGACGGAATTAATGAGCCAGTTAAAGAATACGAACTCGCAACTGTCACATACGGAACAGTTAGTGCTCCTTTTTAGCTATGCGCACACTTAAGCAATAGATGAGAAAGATAACTTTCCGGTATCGGCACCTATATTGGCAGAGGACTTTTATATGGATGATGTCCTTTCCGGCTCAAATACTGTAACGGAAGCTCTCAGACTTACTAAAGAGTTAACAGAAATTCTGAACAGAGGTGGAATGCAGTTACATCAGTGGTGCAGCAGTGGAAATTGATTACTCCTTTTCTCCAGAGGAAATAAAAACATTAGGAATAATATGACAACCTAACAAAGATTGTTTTTCCTTCAAAGTGAAAGTAGACTTTGGTAATTCATTTACAAAGCGTGCAGTGTTATCAACCGTAGCAAAGATTTTTGATCCTTTCGGTTTACTTGGCCCAATTGTGACAAAGGCAAAAATTTTCTTGCAAAAACTGTGGCTAATCAAACTGGACTGGAATGCTAATTTGCCTAAAAAAAACTTGAGGAATGGCAGGAATTTCTTATAGCTTCAACAACATTAAAATTCCAAGATGCATATGTATCAGTGAACCGATATGCATCGAACTTCATGGCTTCTCAGATGCTGGTGAAGTCGCCTATGGAGCAGTAGTTTATTTAAAATCTTGCAGTGCTTCTGGGAAAGTGTTTGTGAAACTAATTGCCAGCAAATCTCGAGATGCCCCGATCAAAACTATTTCAATTCCTCGATTGGAGCTCTGTGCTGCTATTCAAATTAGTGCACAAAGTGAAAACATCTCTAAAGATTGATGTGTCTCGAACCGTGTTTTGGACAGATTCGAAAATTATCCTGGCCTGGATAATGAAAGAACCGTGTTACTTAAAAACATTTGTGTCTAATCGCGTATCAAAAATACAGCAATTTACAAATGTCAAAGACTGGAATTTTGTGCCTTCAGAAATGAACAGTGCCGACATAATTTCCCGTGGTCTACATGCAGATAAACTCCAAGAGAATGAGTTATGGTGGAGTGGACCACCATTTTTAGTGAACAACGAGTATCCCGTAGGTCCGGTGCGGCTTGTGAATGGAAATCTTGCATCAAAGGACGAGGATATGATTTCGAGTGAACTGAAGCTGTCAGCAGCAAATCAAGTGTGTGCCGTGACTCATATTGTGGAGCCTTTAGATATTATTCATAACTGTTCTTCATTTACAAAACTCAAGAGAATCGTCGCCCGGTACAAAAGATTTATCAACAATACAAGAAATCCATTAAATCGAACTTCTGGTGCTTTGACAACTAGTGAACTTTCACAATCATTGGTATGTATTGTTAAAAACATTCAGAGGACTACTTTTATAAAAGAACTTCAAAGCTTGAGAAGGGCACTTCTATCCCGAACAATAGTGAATTGTTAAATTTGTGTCCATTTCTTGATGATGATGGATTATTAAGATTGGGTGGAAGACTCAAGAACTCTAACTTACTCTATAATCAAAATGCCCATTAATTATTCCTGCTAAACATAATTTTACTTTTACTGCTATTAATCATTATCATACTTTATATTTTCATGCAGGAGCTGAAACAACCCTATCTTTGATAAGAAATAGATTTTGGATTGTAAGAGGTAGAAATACTGTTCGAAAGATAATTTTTTAAAAATAATTCAAAAGGTTCCAACCAAATTATCGGACAACTACCAGCTGCCAGAGTGACTCCTACTCGTGTCTTTAATAGGGTAGGTGTGGACTTTTGTGGTCCATTTGAAATCAAAAATTTCACTGGACGAAGTAAACAGGTAAAAAAAGATATTTGTGTGTATATATGTATGTTTCTCTATAAAATGCTTACATTTTGAAATTGTAAATGACTTAACTACTGCAGCATTTTTAGCAAGCCTTAAAAGATTTATAGCTAGAAGAGGTAAGCCTGCAGAAGTGTATAGTGACAATGGCCGAAATTTTGTTGGTGCCAATAGAGAATTAAAAGTGTTTCTCAAGTCTTTATTTAAGTGTAAGAGTGCAGAAGAAATTGAGAATTATATGGCTAATGAAGGTATTAAGTGGTTCTTTAATCCCCCTGCTACTCCACACTTTGGAGGACTATGGGAATCTAGTGTCAAATCTCTTAAATACCATTTGAACCGTATTGTAGGGAAAACAATTTTAAGCTATGAAGAGTTTTTAACTCTTATTGTTCAAATTGAGGCAGTTCTTAATTCTAGACCTCTTTGACCACTTTCAAGTGATCCAAATGACGTGGAACATTAACTCCTGCACATTTTTTAATTGGTTCATCTTTAGTTACATTGCCTGAACCTAATTTTAGTGAAACTCCAATGAATCGATTGAGCCGTTGGCAATTGGTTCAAAAATGACTCAACATCTTTGGAAAAAGTGGTCATCGGAGTATTTAAATAAGCTGTTAAATAGACCTAAATGGTCTAAGGGTAAAGCAGATATAAAAGGTGATTTGGTGTTAATTAAAAATCCCGATAATTATTGTCCTTTAAAATGGAATTTGGCCAGAATTATCAAAATTCATCCAGGTGAAGATAAAGTAACAAGAGTGGTTACTTTAAAAGATAAAAATGGCACATATAAAAGGCCAGTAGTTAATATCGTACCTTGCCTAGTGTTAATGAGGAAAATTAATTTTTATATTGTGTATTTTTGTTATCTGCTTATTGTGTGAATATTTTTAGTGTATTTTTTTTATTGTGTGTTCAGTGTATAAGTGAATAATTTGAGAATTTTGTGAATTCTTAAAGAGTTGAATGTGAACATGTCAACGCCGGGCGGTATGTTCGCGCCAACGCGCAAGGATACCCCTAGCGGCGAAAAAAAGTGTGTGTACACATGCGCCTGCGACCGCATAAGTGCGAGTCTGATCAGTGTAACGCCAGAGTGGCAAGAGAGAACATCACGGCTGCGAGTGGCTGTGCCTGTGTCGTGTAAATAGTGATTGTTAAGTTTTAAACCTTTGGTTTTTTATTGTGATTACTTATTGTGTGAGTGTGATACAGTCCGCTAAATAAGACGCTTGTAAAAGAGAACATGTGTGAGTGCTGTTAGTGCTATTGACGAGAACACTAGTCTAAAGGTCTATAATTTCATATGTGTCCTAAAAGAGGGATAACTGTTGGATATGTCCTGTAAACTCAGGGATATTATGTTTCGATGCCTAGTGAAGGGAGAGCAATGAAAACTATAAATATAAGTTTTGATGAAAACGAACTACGCAAGGAGCAATATTGAACCTTAAAACTTTAATAAATGAAAAATTTGGATTATTATCCTACGTATTCGGAAATAGATATTGAAGTAGATCATGAAATTTTGAATCATGAAAGTAGTAAAAAACTAAATATCGGAAGAGGTAGAATCAGAACCTGTAACTGAAATAAAATCCGAGAAATTGGGAGAACTTTAAAACACAATTAATGAAGTTACATGAAAAAGGGAGGCAGTACCTATGAAAGATAAATCCAAAATGGATATTCTTTATAAGGTTGAAGGAATATACTGGAAATTAAAATCAAACAATGGAGTAGAATTGTACTGCACAGCTCATAAAATCAATTGCAATCCAACTCTTTTCAATTTCAGTGGGGAAAATATGTATTCTAGTATAGTCAAAAAATGAACTGAAAACAAAGCAGTTAATTCAGAAACTTCAAGAGAAACGAATTCTATTAGAATAATTCTCTATTATTAAAGTATGATTAGAGGACATGAAAATTCCTCGCATTGCAAATCTGCAAGAAAATCACCAGACATTCAACCTCCTTTAAGCCTTGTTATGCAGCCTCGTCGTGGCAGGGAGGTACGTGTTCCTGGGCGAAGTATATCAGGAACTTAGCTCCTAGTAGGGTCCCCCAAGGCGTGAATGCTATTTCATTATACCTAGATAAAGCATATCTTGTAATTTCTACTTTTCTAAAATAGCTCAATTTAAAACTGGCTTTTGTGTTTTTATCCCCAAACATATGTCTACCCACGATTAGTTATTAATTTTTATTCTTCTGTAGTATGTAACGCCTGGATGAGCGATGCAAGTAGTGGCAGCTAAGACCAGGATACCATAAATATTTCGTCATCGTATATGTTGTCCAGGACTTTTTAGTCAATAAACGAAATTGACACAATAAAAAAAAACAATATTTGGAGTACTTTTACCATAATAGGGATTATTTTCGTTGTTAATATTTGTGAGTTAGCAAAACAATATTCTGCATAATTTGGCTTTCAAGTGATATAAAATTTGACTGAAAAGCAATTTAAGAATAAAATTTTGGCAAAATAGTCAAATTTTGAAATAAACATTTTGTGTAAAAGCATATTATTAAAATTTTGTTCATAATAGTAAAACTTTGGTAAAACTATAATTTGGCGTAAAGGCAATGACAAATTCTTTGGCATAGTAATGCTAAAATTTGGCGTTAAAGTGATAAAATTTGACTTAATAGCTGTTTGGCTAATATTGTTGTCGTAATAGCGATTTTCGGCGAAATAGCGTTTTACAACGACACTGAACTTAGGCAGCCATTTTATTTGTGTGATGGAGTTTGGCATAACATCGTTTGACTGCAAAAACTAACTGTGGCATTCATTATTATGTTTACTTGACGACTTGGCATCCTGGCGATGCATTTCGCACACAACACGATTCTAGATTTTTACCATAAATTTTAGAGCAATAACAAATAACTTTGACGTTATAGCAAACATTTTGGTAATTTAGTATTAAAATTTTGCATAATAGTGTTAAAATTTGGCATTAAAGTGATATCATTTAACATAATAGCAATAAAATTTCTAATAATAATAAAAAAATTTTGGCATAATAGCAATTAATAATAAACAGCCTTAAAATTTTAGAGACAATTAAAAATAACAAAAAACATTCAAATAATTCTAGTACACTGTTTGAACATTTTGAAATAATGGTTAGTACAAAATTGAGTTGAAGAATTATAGTTGCAATAAACACCCAGAAATCTAAGGTGAGTAAGCACTTCTGATGAAAATAATTTCCATCGACCAATCACATTGGACTAACTACAGTGGCTAATCATCTCTTTCCATTTAAAAAATAAGATTTAGTACAATTAGCCTTTTGTGTAAATAATTAAAATCATTATGAAAATGTTCCACCAAATTAAAGAACAGAAATATAAGCTAATTTTTTGGAGTAACAGCTGAAAAATGAAGATTCAATGCCTTTTCCGACACAAAATATGGACAAATGTAGTTCAGAAGAAACTGCCTTGCATTAAAAACATGTGGAAAAATTGCAAGCCTTAGAACTAGGTCTTTACTAATATAATCTGATTGTTAATTAAACTATATTGACAAGACTTAGCAGTCAATTGCAATTGATGAAATTCGTAAAATAAAGGATTGGGATTTTAAATGTGAAATTCAGTGATTTTGAGAGAAAAAGGCTGATATTAGTGTATCAGCCCGAGATGCAATAAATTTAACTCCAGTTAAATTCAACTCAGCATTGCATTAATTTTTAACTCTCACAATATAAAAATGTAAAGCATTTTTTTAAACTCCACATATAAGCATTTCTATAGCTTGATATTTATATATTTGATGGATTTTTTTTTGGGATTGATCAGTTATAATGATTTTATAATATCTCAAGCACTTATTTAATTCTTAGAATTTATTAAAAAATATAACACAGCTTTATTAGAATACATTACTACAGCACACCTAAATGACTAAGTTAATTCTTAGATTTATAGCAAAAAATAGGATTTTTTTTGCTTTATTTATAAATAAGAAAAAAAAAAAAAAAATGATCCGTATGCAATTTAATATTCTGAACATAACCAATTGTGAAATATGTACTGTAATGAACATCAAGAAGTAATACTATCTAGGGAAAAGATTAAGTTAACAAATTTTTGATATTGTTATTTTTCCAGCTACATGTAATTTCACAGAGAAAAATGTTTATCTATTAATCTTATTATACTAAAAAGTAGGTTTTTTTTTATATCTGATGATAACTTTTTAAAAGGGGAAGTGAAAAGACTATCAGTGATATAACTGTATTAGCATTATTTCGAACAATGTTAAAGTGTGGTATATTGTACTTGCATAGTTTAAAACATCAACAAAATGAAAAATTAAAGCAATTTTTCTATTTTAGAAATCCTGGAAAAATTTGTAAAAGTGAAAATACATGGATAAGTGAAATTTTAATATTTTTTCTCAATAGAGAATACAAACTGTGCATTTATAATTACAAACCAGAATCACACAGCACAAATGTCCCTGAACTCGCATACATATCAGGAAACTTAGTTTTTAATGACTGAAAATATAATTGAATTCGATACATATACAACAAAAGAAATCACAGTAATACTTAAAAAACAGATACACGCAACTTGAAAAAAAAATATGTCTATCATTTAAAAATAGATTCAAAATATGATATGCTTCCTTACTTCACATATATAAACAAAAGTATTAATTATGCAAAAACCACATAATTCATTGCTTGCATACACCTTTAAACTGATGTAAAGATGAAAAAATATACATTGTTTTACTTTTGCATAATACTGCCTGAAATTAAATCTACCATACACTTCATGATATTTAAAACTTTTTAAAAAACACGCATATAATTAAATATTTAAATAAATTTGGTTAAATTTACTACTTGCATTCTATCTTAGTAATGTAATAGCAAATTTGTTCAAAATATCAAACAAATTTATCTGAAAGAAAAGTATAAGAATTTTCCAAATTACTTGAAATCTTCTAACAGATTGAGATTAAATTTGAATAAAAATATTTAATAAATTGTAATAACTATTTATATATTTTTGTTGGTTATGGTTAGAAATAATAAATTTCATAGAATAAATAAAGCAATGCAAATCTTATTTAAATAAACAAAGGTTTAATAAAATAAGAAATACTGTTCTTTCTATTCAAAATCAGACTATCTATGAATAGTTAATACAAGAAAGTTAAAGGACGAATTCCCATTATTACTGTATTTCTAGTATTGTACTACTGTACAAATAATCTCGGCAGCATAATCAGTTTGGCATATCACTTGAGAAGTAATGCTATGACATCTGTAGGTATATTTCAATAATAAATATAATTGAAAAATATTTTTTTTCTTTTCTTTTTACAGAATACAGTTTGTTATCACAAACATTTTGATACTATACAATAATGAAGAATTATCAATTAACATTCTTACTTAAAGAAAAGCAAATTTTTGGTTTAAAACAGTGGCAAATGAGTTTTTATTCACAAAGTTAAATAAAACAATTAACACATATCATTATCACTTAATAAAATTAAATTATGTACAGTCCACTTGCTTTACGACAAATAATTATTTACATCTTAAAAGTAAATCTTTACAATAATAAACAAAACAATATATTTTTGACTGACATATATAAGTATATGCATATAATATGTATATATATATTTATATATATAATATAAAGAATTTTTCTTAAAAAATTACAATACATACACACATTACCACATCATCCAATATAAAATCAAAATTCTTCAATGTAGTTTCTTTGATTCAATCTATTGAAGGCAGAGAAGAGAGATGTTTGGCAGTCTCTCATCACAGTCTTAAAAATAAATTTCATCTCGGAGAAAAAAAAATTCAAATGAAAGACCATTTTGCACTAGAGATAACACGGAATTCCCACCAGTCTTTGATTGACCGATTCCTGGGCCTGTAGCAAGAACAGCACGAAGGACACAAACCTTCAGGCTTCATTTTGATGCTTTTCTCAGATCTCAATCTAGTTCCACTCATTTAGCATGCTGGGCTTTCTTTTTCCTGGCAGCTAGCATATCATAGAAAGGATTGTGACTAATACTTTGCCTAGAAATAATAATAACATTTACTTAATGTTGTCTACAGATGACTTTAGAAATTAGCAGAGCAATTTTAACATTAGTCAATACTGATTGAAAATAAATTTTAACTAAAATCTATATTTAAATACTTTCACAAATATGCTAAAATCCATATTTTTTTTAGAAGAAAATAAATTGGTTAAACTGTAATTTTTTAGCATGATATCAAGACTAGCCACATTTCTTCGATCAACAATCTCTTAAGAAATTACTTTTTATTAACATTCTATTTTATTATTATAAAACTATAAAAGGACAAGCAAAAAAGATATTTATGTAAGTTTATAGTTTGATTGTTACAATGTTTATTGCATATGTAGTATAATATATATTATTAAAACACAGAGATTCACTTCTATTTTTTCAATTTAGATAAAATAATATAAGAATTTTATTATATATATATTATAATAAATTTTTTTATTAACTTTGTATATATTTACTACTGTTGTGAATGTGAAAGGATTATGCTACGTGACTCTTAACAGAATTAACATTGGATTCAAAATAAGAAAATTTGCCTAAAATTGTCATGAAATTCAATTGAAAGCTAATTTGTTTTGTTAAATTGAAATAACATGGTTTGAAACCAGCTTCAATCATGCCACAGCTTGAAGAAAAAAATAATAAGATAGGAAGTTAGATTACAGAAAATTTTGAATATTTTTCAACAATATTTATATTTCTCGAAAAACTAACTTAAATTCCTATTAAAAAAAAAAAAAAAAAAAAAAAAAATCTTCATTTCATAACTGATGATTTAATAAATCCTCCTTTTCATTAAAAATTGGAATGATTTATTTTAATATAGTATCTTATTACATAAGACATAGAAAGAAAAATAATCAAAGGCTTATTCTTCAAGTTGAAAGGATAAATTACAGTTTAGAGTTCTGATTCTAGATTTTTTTCAGTTGTTAGTCAATACAGCAGTCACAAACACAGCTTTTCATTGTATTCACACTCAATGGTTATAATAAGCATAAATTCCTGTCTACAATCTATGAATTAAACAGCTAATCTGCTTTAAAAAAAAAAAAAAAAGAAGAATATTCTAGAATTCTTAGAAATGCTGGAATAACTCAGTGCTGTAAGCAAAAGTCCAATAAACATTTGAATGTATTCTAAAGGATGTGCAAAACTACTGGCCCTGCTCAACCCATCAGTTAAAGGTTTGGTTTGTCGCTCTATGGTCCTTTTGTGCACAGTTTAGGCTAATTAGACTGGGACCTAACAGTTTAACATGAATTCCGAACCACTAACAAACATCCATGCCACAGCCAAGATTCGAACCTGAAGCTTCATCAATTAAGGAAAAGTTTAATAGGAGATGATATGTATGCTGATGAATTTAACATTAATGTTCACTTGTATGGTGATGTGTAAAAGTGAGACATAAAAACTGCCTGCAATTAAGAAATTGTGTACAATCAATTACAATCTTGCTTCTACTGCACCAATTATATGAGAACCATAGACTTATTTTTTAGAGAATAAATTATTTTGGCTTACTTGTTTGCCCTATTTTCATGCTCTAGTTCCATTTAAAAAGTTCTACTTGTATTGCTTTCCTGTAATTCAATCACAATAGCATTTTACAGGATGGAGAAATTCCAAATTAAACTTATATTATCTATACAATATATATATATATGTCTTATATTTTTGTGTTGATCGTTTCAGATTTTTATTCAATATTGAAAGTACAAATAGTTTAACACAGAATACTAAAAACTCCATATGGCAAGGACAAAAAAACCATATATCAATTGTTAGGAATTGTGATTACATATTTTAAAAAAGAACTTATTAGTTTGGTTCTTGTGTTTCTTATTTAATTGCTGAAAAGAAGTACAACATATCTAAATGCCAGCTTCATATAGTTCATGTAATGTTTACAATAATTTTCCTCAATTATCTTAACAAATATCAATCAAATTCTAAGAAATGCTCCAAGAACAAAATTATCCCTACTGAAAATGGTTGGCTCTTATTAAGGTGCTATGGCAAATAATCTGTAAAGCATTCATGGTGATCTGCCTATAACTACAATATCACCGACTAGTTATTATCATAAAGATTTTATTAACAAGGATAACCATTTAGTCAACTTAACAGTTTAAAACTAAGAAACTTATTCAAAGTTAAGAAAAAAAATGACAAAATAATGAATTTCTCAAGTTAGAAAAAAAGGACGGAATTGCATTTTTATTGTTGTGATGTGAAATTATTTGGTAATAGAAAACTAACAATTTGGTTCTTTAAGAGAAATATTTTGGATGGCAAATTCTAATGTATGTGATAATAGCAAGCATTCTGGGGAAGAAAAAAAAAATACTAGATGTATTATATACAAACTCTAAATTTCTATAATTCAAACAAGAGATATTCGCACATCTTGTGAATATTATCGATGATTGGTGAAGTGAGACTGTAG
Organism: Caerostris extrusa; assembly: GCA_021605095.1. Taxonomy (NCBI): domain Eukaryota; kingdom Metazoa; phylum Arthropoda; class Arachnida; order Araneae; family Araneidae; genus Caerostris; species Caerostris extrusa. The sequence continues at coordinate 42,860 of BPLR01013209.1, read as the reverse complement.
CCTAATTCAGATTATTACAATCCGATAATGCATCTCTATTTATTATCATTACCACATATTGTCTGTATGATGGACCTTATGAACAGAGACAAATTGCTTAATAAATTTTGATTATGTATTTTATATTTATATTTTTAGATGGATATGGATAAAATTGTTAATTTTATATTTAAAATTTTTTTGTCTTCATGTTAAATTTACAATGGCAATGTAAATTTTAAAAATTCATATTGCATTTAGCATAGTATTAAAAAAAAAATTACAGAAAGAAACACACCTAATGCTCTTCATCCACTCATCCTTTTCCTCAGGTGTAGCAGCAGACATTCTGTAGACTGTGTGCTTTCCCTCAACCACTTTGCCTTCAGAGTCTGTCTTGCAGGCCTTGATCACATCGGAACCCACTGAGAAAAGCTCGAAGCAATTGGGCTTGTTGCGGTCTTGTACGTCTCGTACTTGCACATTCTCCAACGGAATAATGCCACGGGTTCTTTGTCCTATAATGAGAAAGTTGTGAATGGATTATAATTTACACATCATAATTTTTTTTTTTTTAATTTATTGAGTTTTAAAAGTAATTTATTGTAAATCTAAAAATAGAAAAATACTGTAGAATAATGATATTTTAAATATTAAAGTGATTAAATTATTTTTAGTAAAAACTAAACAAAATGCAAAATTTTAAACGTTAACTTTAATTTTCTTGAATGTTTTAGCAAGAAAAATACATAGGTGTTAGAGATTCTACAATAAAACAAATGGGGGAAAAAAAAAAAAAAAACCCCTCAAAATTTTTAAGCCGATTAAAATGCAATAATTATTAAAAAGGTAAATGTTCTTAAAAAAATTTTTTTATGTGTATTTTTCAACATTAATTTAATGATTGAAGAGAGACAATTGACAAATGATAAATGACAAAGAGAATTGAAGAAAAATCATATATTAAAAATATATAATACGCAACTAAAAAAATTAGTAAAAATTTATTTCCAGTACAATATCAGGTTTTCATTATCAAAAGACTAAACAAAATTTTTATTTAATTATTTGAAACAGATGCTTTACTTTCCATTATATAGCAAATATGAATATGTAAATATTGTATATAAATTAAAAATTTATTTCCTAAAAAAATAGAAAGACTCCACACATTTAAAGATTCGAATGAAACTTACTGTTGTATATTCAAAGTAATAAAGACATTTATCATTCAGAATGAACCATCTTCGTTTCCAACTTTTGTACCTACCACCTAAAAATATTTTCAAATTATTATATACTTTTGAAAAAAAAAATATTTGTGATATATAACTATGAAATAATAATAATAATAATAAAAAAAAAAAAAATAGCATATGTAAATATTATTGAAATATATATAAACAATAAAAAAAGAATGAAAATATGAGTGATTTATAATACTTAAAGTGAATTAGTTTTAAAATAATTAAACGAATGAATTTTTATCTACAATTATCTAACTTTGCTTAGTTGAATTATAAAGATTTTAAGAAAGCTTTCTATTTAATATGCTATAATTGTATAAGAAAATTGACTTGCAAATGCTTAACAATATAATTAAAAATAGAACTAAAAACACCTCAATATTTTTTTAAATAAAACACTTAAAAACTTAGATAACCATTTAGGAAATTAAAAATATTTTAATAAGAATATTTTTGTATAGATTAAGTTTAAAATGCAATGTTTTATTTAAATATACATCAAAAGTATTGAAATAAATAGCAGCAACAATGAAATAAAATAGAAAATATTTGGTATATTTTACGAAAAATAAAATACATAGAAAGACAAAATTAAAATTTTCATCACTTATTGTCGATTTACTAAAGCAAGCAAAAAACACATACATAATTAATAAAAACACAAAATGAATTTAATAATATTTTGAAAGGGTATGGGCGGTCTATAAACACAAAAAACCTTTTATAAACTATCTGGTCATTTACATTCTATTATAATTGTTATGTTATATACTTAAACCACTTTTTTATGTGATAGATAATACATTCCTAAAAATTATCGTGTATGGAACTGGATGAAAATTTTTCAGCATACTCAGAAATGTTTATGATGAGTCGGGTAAATGTGAATAAAAACTGCATTAAAAATTTTTTCCATTAAAAAGAGGTTTAAGTATAATTAAGAATTCAAATTACTTTCAATTTTGTTTAAAAAAATGTCAAAATTAAAAAAAAAAAGTTGATTTTTAAATAAAGTTAAGTTATTTAAAACTTGGTAAAAGGAGTTCTGTTCAGAGTTAGTTTTTAAATTTTTTACACAAGTGATTACAAAAAAAAAAATTTCTATTATTTTTCAGCTTACATATTAAAGGTAAAAATAAATAAAATTTTACATTGAAAGCAAACGTTGACAACAAACATGCTGTGTATTAAAAATTGCATGCTAGCAGAAACAACATTAAACACAAACATTATTTTAATCATCAACTGTCAATATTTCAATTGTTTCCATAATGATTTGTACTAACACATATTAATAAAGAAATGTCAAACATTTGAAAGCCACACAAACCAAAAAAATTGGGATTTCCTTTTATTCAGGTATGTTTTTAAATCATGCGTAACCAAGTGCTGAGGGGACATTTTTAAAGGGAAGGGGACGCAAATTAGAAAAGCAGAAACTAAAAAGCAAAAGAAGCAGGTTCAAGGCAGAAGCAGCCAGCCATCAATAGCTTTAATGTTAGTAATTCACTTACTGATCTTTGAACTCCTGCGTTTGCATGAAGAAAGCACCAAGTATTCAAATAATGGACAGAAATACATAGGACAAATATCACAAGAGCAGTGATAAGGAATTTTAAAAAAAATTGGCCAAATTTAAAATCTTATAGGAATATAGTGCTTAAAGGCTCAAATTTAAAAAAAAAAAAAAAAAAATTAAGAAATAATCATTTAATTTTGTAAAAATTCCCTTTACTGCTCAAAATACAAGTTTCAGAAATACACAAATTATAGAACTAATGAATAACATTAAAAATATGCACAAATATTTGTTTTTATTCTACTATATGTATGCAAATTTTGTTAACATAAACATAAAAATATTTATACAAAGTTACATTCATAATTTAATGAGCAACAACACAACTACAAAATTTTATTTTAAAAGAATACTATTTTTGTAATTACTTTTAAAAATATGCATGATTATAATAAATACAATCACGGCTCATATTAAATTAGTAAATTTAAAATATCTCACTTATGAAAAAAATTTAATATTTCATAATGAGCAAATGACTGAAAAACATTATGAAATTGAATTGATTTATTAATTTATGTAACAACTTTAATAGTAAAATATTAACTTTAATATAAAAAGATTTAAAAAATTAGTTTTCATTGATTTAAAAAAGGCAGATTTTGTTTGTCATAAACCTTTAATATGAATTGAGCAGCTACTTTTAAATTAAAAGTATAATGTTATTTAACTGATATGAAGACAAATTTATAGAAATCATTAAAATATGTACTAAAGGAAATACTAGACTAAAAATTACGCTAATCTTCAATTATAGCAAAAGATTAACAAAAATTGTGTCTACCCTATAAATAAATAAAATGTGCCAGAAACTATTTAAATAACTAAGCTGCTGCATAAAAAAGAAGCATTAAGTGCAGAAGAGTAAAAAAAAAAAAAAAAAAAAAAAAAATCTAAATATCACCATATTTTTACCATAGAAAGCATCCAATAAATTCATATTACAAAACAGGACAAATACATTATTTTGAGCTTTCTTATTTAACGAAAAATTAAAAATCAATAAATGATTTTGTTAGTCTATTTTATGTTTATTACTAAAATTTTGAAACATTTTATCTTAATTATTCCATAAAAATTATTTATTAACAAGAATTCTATTTTTTAATGATCACTTATTAAAGTACAATACAATAACAGAGCACAATAAATTAATGCAAATTTAAAGTATATATTCCTATTTACAGATATGTAAAAAAGAGACGAATATAAACTGAAAAAATATCAACATGTTTCTTTCTATTTTGTAATGTAAAGCAACTCATATTCTACTGTTGAGATATAGAATAAAAATCAATGAGAACAATAATTTAAAATAATCTATAAGCCTTTCCAGAAAGAATATTAAAAATCAGTTCAGTTCTCACCTTGCTTCCAGAGCCACCCCTCTCTGTCTGGATTGAAGAAAGTATGCATGAGATCATTACCATCATCCTCTGGAATCTTGAATGGTTCTTGTTTTATACTATCATACAAACCCTGCAAAACCGCAATTTCATTAAATAAATATTTTAATTATACATTAACTTGGAATAAATTAATCAAAACTTATAAGAACTATCAATATAGTGTAAGGATACATAAAAAAAATCCCAAAATTTTAATGTTGGTAGAATTGATACAATTTTGTGAAGCTAAATTAAATTCTTTTCTGTTAAAACAGTACTTGATTTTTAATGAAGTATAAAAATAAGGCACAGAAACATTTAACATTAAAAACATTTTCTAATAGATAAAAGTAAATATAAAAATTTGAAAAAATTATTCTATGCAAATAATAATTCTCAATCCATTTAAACATTGTATTAAATGCTTCACGGTTATAGATATGCACTTTTTAAGAAAGTCAAAAACTGTATTTAAGAAATAAAACTCAGTGATGAATTTATTTTTAAGCTTGAATTGAATTTAAATTAATTAATTAAATTGCAATATAAATTTACCTCTAGTAGTTCTCTGGGCAGATCTCCTCCGTTGTTTATACCTCGATTCATTGTAATGAAAGTCTCAACTGTTGGTTTTTCTTTAACACTTGGATTGTGTAAGGAAGTATTCAGCATGATAATTGCAAAAGACAAAACATAACAAGTATCTGGAAAACAAAGTTTTCAATATTTTATATTTATTAACATCCAACGAAAACATTGATTTTCAAAATTCATCAAGTACTTCATACCTGTATTGCTGAAGACACCAGGATTCAACTGACAGTATCTCTGGGCAAATTTCTCCATCATACGGTCTATCTTCTGTGCTTCACCAGGAAGTCGAAAGCTCCACAGAAATTGCCTGAAAACAACACCCTTTAATCAATTTGTATTTTAAAAAAAATATATTACATTTGAATTATAGAAGAGAAATAAAAAGAAAAAAAAAAAAAAATCTAATATGTTTGGATAGAAATAAGAATTGTTATACAGCCTTCTTCCCTAATTTAATAGAATTTCAGGAGGGAAAAAACATTAAATAATGTATTAAAAGAATTTTATTTTTTTCATTTATGTTTCACTTTTATCCTCAGTAACTGCATAATTCTACAAAAAGATAATTAGAAAATTAATCTAGCGGTCAGAGCTGGAAGAAAGGTCTCAGAAGCATATTTTTTGCAAAATAGAAGATATCCCTATTTGCTTTAAAAATATCCACATGATTCTATGATACAAAAAAGCTAGGAAAAGGTTTTTCCTAATAACACCAGCACTTTTTAGGATGAAAGATATTATTAAACAATACAAATACAATACAAAACTAACAACTAATCTTAAACAATAACACAGAAAATTATGAAAGAAAAGTATAAACTAAGTTGACAGATCTGCAGTCAGAAATTTTCATAAAATCATATGTTACCAACTATTTAAAAAAAATTTTCATCAGAATAAGTTTTGCATAGAAAAATTAATACTTCCAGTTTCATAAAATAACCTGAGAAGTTTAAATAGACATAATTTTGGATTTATGAATGATAGAATCAAACTTCGAAGAAATTTCATTTAGAAAGTTTTAAATACAGGCGATATAACATTAAAAATGGTTTGGGTCAAGAACTGCATTTAAGAGCTATACAGCTATCTTAATTAATCACTGTTTTGACACTCTTCTTGCATAAGTGTCTTCATAACTGTCTACTGCAGGCCCTGCTAGTAGCAAATCCATAGGTTTTATCTACACACAACACTGCTTTAAAATTACAGAAGAAAATTCTTAACATGTTAATATTTTAGTTAGTTCACAGAAGACGATACACAAATATTAATAAAGCATAGCCTTAAGCAATAAAAGTACATATAAGCCTAAATGTAAAAATTGGAGCCATTTTTTAGAAATAGAAATCTTCTAATTGAAATTCAGGTACTTATATGTAAAATATATTTACCTCAATGCTTGAACTAGAATCAGGTCAGTAAAATCATGCAGTTCAACAAATGCATCAAGAACTTTAATGTTAAAATCATTCCTGAAATACAAATTTTTTAAATAATAAATTAATACAATTTATTAAAAATAATTAACTTCATAACTAAACTAAAAATGTCAAAAATAATTTGAAGATTTAAAAAATTTTCAATACCTTTCACCAAGGTAATCTCCAATAGCAGTTTTATTTAAACCTTCACCTTTGTAAAGAAATTGAGCTACATCTTCAGCAGTATCCTTTAGTAAACCATGTTCTATTAAGTACTCAATACCCTGAAACACAAGTCATGTACATTTTAGGATATGCATTTGTTGAGAATTACCAAATAAAAAGTAAACCATATGAAAATTATTCACCTTTTAGGATCCATATTGAATTTTTTCTTTCCTGTTGAAAGTTGTTTAGCTTTGGTATTGCTTTTACTGGAAAACAAAAAAAACATAATTTATTTAATAAAACATTTAAATCATTTTCAAAAGATATATCAAAACATTTAGCATTTTTAATCTTTAAACTAAATGTCTCAATTAAAAAACTCTTACATTTTTAGATAAGCTATAAGATTAATCTTTAACTAATATAACACAAATGTAATACTTTTACTTATTTGTAAATATCAAATAACTCTATTTGTTGTATGAAAGCAATAATTATTTTACAAATTGAAATTTAAAAACAATTGTCTTGTATAGTTGAAATATCAGCAAATTTTTTTATGATGCAACATTTTAAATGAATTTTTTTAAAGAAAATAAATCATCTATTATGACATTTTATATTTTTTATCATAAGCCAATATAACAGGTAAATTTTAAATCATTAATATGAAAATAGATAAAAGGCATTTGTTATATTACATTATAACTGAATTCAATTTCTGAGCAATTTCACTAGGTAACATTCTGGAAGTATCTAATCAATGACAAATGTATTTCATCATTTTCCACAGAATAAACATTTCTTAAAAAACATTTTTTTATCAAGTTTATGAGCATTAAATTCTTTTTTAATTAAAATGGGCAGAAACTATTGTAATAATGAATAAAATTTTAAAATAACTATTGTAATATTGAATTGATACGATTGAATCTGAACCTGTTTTACAAAAATAGACACTATAACTCTTAATTTTGGAAAAACTATGCACTGGATATGCAGTATTAATGAAACTAGTTCAGAGGTAGTAAAATACCATTTCTAACTGCTTTGAGATTTATTTACAGTTAATGTGAAGAGTTAATGACATTTTCTTTCCATTTAACTGCAACTCATAGGACCACCAAAGAAAGGAGGGGCCTGAATGGCCGAGTGAATAGTGTTCAGTTCATGTCCTGGCGGTGGCATGGATGTTTGTAATGGTTCGAATCCACTTTAAGCAGTAGGTCACTGTCTAATATGACTAGAGTGTTGGGCATAGTCTGACAACCCTAGCCCGCAAAAAGTCAGCGTCAAGCCAGATTTCTACCTACAGGTGCTCCATCACAAAAAAGCTACCTCCCTCTCTCCATGGGACCACATGGATTCTTAGACTTGGTTTAGATGTTGCTATCTACTAAGTGGGATAAGAAACAACAGAAAGTAGAATTCAGTTATAGTGAAAAAAAAAAAAAAAATTCTTACTTAAATCTAAAAATGTTTAATTCATTAATGCAGTTTCAGGTATTGACTTTAATGTACTTAACTTAGATATAAAAATACTTAAATCCCTGTTTTTAAGAAGAGACTATTGGCTAAAACTTATACCCACAAGTAATACTTTTTATTTTCCAGCATCAAGAGTCTTCATTAAAGTATTTTGGATTTTTTTAATTCATTGTTTTTGTATTAGAAATATAATATTACTTAACAAAAGAGTTAAAATTAACTTTGTTGATGTGATCTTTATTTCCCACACCATTAATTGGGAATAACCACATTAAAAACAAACATTTTTCTTCTTCTGGATATAGAATAAATGAAAAGAAAAACCTAATTACCATTCATCTTGGGCTTCCAGCCGCTCCATTTCGGCAGTGACTTCTGTGATTTCATCTTTAAGTTGCTAAAAGAAAACATTATCATTAGAACTGTATTATATATATAATAAAAAGTTAAAAATTAATAAGCTTTTGATTAGATAATTATTTGCTTATATTAAAAAAAAATGTAACAAATAATTATTTGTTTCACAACTTATCTTGCTGCCAAAACATAGCAGTAAAAAAAAGCTAAGACTAATTTTTTTCTTGGAAATATACCCAAATAATACATAATGATAAAAGAAAAGTTAGTTTGTCAAATAAAATAAATTTAATTCAAAAAATGGGAACATAATAACATGTTAATGTCCTATTCATAATAGAAACATGTTACTTGTCCTATACTATAAGCCTTTATATACTTCAATTCAGAATATATATATATATATATATATACTGCTTGCTAATACACTGATGGCTCCTATTTTGAAAGAAAATGCATAAATATTTACTTTCAATTCATAAAAGAAAATATTATGCTATCAAATATTTCATAACTTATCATTTTGATAATGCAGATCACTGCTTATCCTTACCACTTCTTCATCGTCTGAATCATCATCCAGAGCATTTTCTCATAGCCTGGGACAATACAACACATATGCATGTTGATCACAATAATTTGCCACGAAACCTTGAATACTTTATGTTCTGGTCAGTGAGAAGTATAGTATAGTACCATGTATTATGAGATACTAATTGTATATATTTTTTTTTTTTTAAAGCTGAGAAGAAAAAATAACTATACAAATTTAAAGCTCTCCTCTTTTTTAAAAAAGTGGATAATATAATGGCCAAAAACAACTTTTAAAAATTCCACAATAATAAATGAAAATTAACAAGACCCAAATTCATCTGAATTATATCAAAAATACAGTGATATGTTTTCTAAAACTAGATCAATTTGTTAAAAAAAAAAAAAAAAAAAAATCGGTAAGAAGCAAATTAGCCCGGTTTTGAGCAATTAATCTGTAGAAAAATTGTACAGATGATATGTTAACCACAGAGAGCTTTTTCTTTCACCACCAAGAATTAAATTGCTATAGTTTTTACTTTATGGAATAAAAAATTCTTTTTTAAAATAAAATGCTTGCTAAGATACTTAGAAAAATAAAGTATCAACGACGGATTCGTGATCGATTTAGTTTACAATCAAGAGACTTTTATGTTCATCCATATTTAATTGCAGGCGATAACAAACTATGGGTGCATCCTTCTGAACAAGCGATCGGGCACAGATGTAATGTTTTGAATATAAACAAGCTGCTCTCGCATAAGAACGAGCGAGCAGGAAGAAGTCACTTGTAAACACATTTCGGGAAAGCTGTTTCAGGGAGAAATCATCCACATCTTTTTAAGACAGGAGTCCATTGGTAGAGGGCATGTCGTGAGAAACGGCCATTAAGGAAGAGAGCAGTTCTCCATTGGAACCGTTGCATCCTCTTCCAGTGGTGAGGGAGTGTCCATTCCTCTCCCGATGTCAACTTAGGCAAACGATGGCCGCCTTCGAGGGTTGACTCATCATTGCGTATTAATCTCCTTTTTCAGTTCCCAACGAATTACGCAAAATCGTATTATAAATCACCTTCTTTGACGTTAGCAACTACAATATTGTGAAATAAGGTTCGTTTGATACACGTCTTTTATTATGGAAGAATTCTACCAACCATCATTTGTTTATCAAATGTCAGTAAGTTATGGAATCAATACTTTTATGCTGGTGTGCAGAGATAATTTTTAAAGGTCATTAATTCAAATATTTTTTGGGGAAGAAAAAATCTAAAAATAACATGTGCATATCGGATGTCTATTGACTGCTTTTATGTGTATAAACTATTTAGATAAAATAACCGAGTGTAATATTTCATTCGTGAATTAGTAAGCAATGCTAGTTAATGTGTCAATACGGATTCGATTCCAGCTATTGGCAAGCGCTTGCACAATCCAGAAAAAGTATATTCGGTGAAGCTTGTGGTAAGTTTTTAGCATAAACAACCGAACTACAACTAGAATAGTAAATTTGATTGGAGTTTACTATACGACACGCAAATGCATGGGTTGCAAAAAAAAAAAGGAGACCCTCTTTTTCCCTCATTCCACACTTTTTTTTTAACTTTGCGCGTGTGTGTGTGTGTGTGTATTTTTGTGCAATACTATTACTACCACACACACCACTGAGCCTATAATTGAGTTGTCCCTATACAGTTTGGGAACGATGTGGGTGAGAGAAGTCTAACTGGGCTCCGTGACGCTTTTACAGTCATATGAGACCGGGACCTACGGCTTATAGTGGATTCCGAACCACTACATACATATGTGCAATACGAAACTTCATCTTGATCTGATACTGAAGGCAATCAACTGTGATATCAGTATACAGAAATATATATGCGTGTGAAAGGAATAAACATGTGCAAATCTGACATTTTTTACTAAATAAGCTCATTTTAAAATTGGGCTGGATGAAGCTGTAAAAAACAGAATTACTCAAGAGATTTAAAAAAGACAAAACAACGAATGCCGATGTGAATACAGGGTAGTAAAAGCAGATTTTGAGCCAATGTCGTTCACGTATCGGTACAGTACTCGGTAAAGAGTGCATTCGACTCGAACTAAATGTGTGGTTTTTATTTAAATAACGGGCATCAAATATGAAAATAAATTTAAATAGTGAAAAATGCTAGCGAATCCTACTTTTGAAATTTTTTTCACTACAAATAACATGAATGGAAGTTCATTATAATTAGTTTAGAACGATTAAAAATCCTGCAATAGAGTTTTACATTACAATAAATATATTAAAAATTTCAATTTGTTATTATAACAAATTGTGTTTGTGGGCTAACAAACATCATAAACATACTTTTTTACTATTATAATTCAAGCGTCTGCAGAATACTAACCCCTCTAGAAGTGAAATAGTAAAGAAAGCTATATCAAACTTTATGACATTTAATTTGTCCATTTGTAAAAATTACCTAGTGAACAGCATGGTAAAAACGAATTACCTGCCAATCGAAAACAATCAAAACAATCACACTTTAATAATGTAGGTATTGTTCATCATTATGTCAAATATTAATAATTTCTATGTCGTCTACCGTTAGTTTCTTCATCGCATTCTAATGTAATTCTTTAGCAATTTGTTTTAGATATAATTTAAAGAATAATAAATTTGGGAGCCTGTATTTAATTTCTAACATAAATATAATGGAAAAGTCGAGTGGAATCGAAACAAGCTTTGTTTAGCTTTTTGCACATTCCCCCACAACACATGATTCCCACCTCCCATCATCCTCCAACAAGGAGCACGTGACTGCGGGTGACCAATGGGGTTGCGAACGAAAGGGTGGGGATGCGGCAGATCCAGGGGGATTTTTTTCCATCCTCACGTGACCCCACGCAGAAGTGTCATCCTCTCATCTCTGGGGGAATATGGGAAAAAAGATCTCATACAAAGGAACATAATGAATAAATAAAGCGAAGTCATCAATGGAAATTATTTTCAAAAATGTCCATTGCAGTACAACTACAAATGAATTTTTTTCTTTTTCAAGCCACAATTGATTTTTGAATGGTAGGAGCTTTAAATACGATGGCGATCATATTTTATATTATTTAATATTACATTTGACTCCATAATAATTTGATTTTATCGACCCTTCATAGATAAGAACAAGTGAATACAAAAATTTTACTAAAAATAATTCTACGTGTAATTTTTTTTTTTTTTTTTTTGAAAGGAGAAAAAAACAAAATCACAATGGTGCAAAGAAGACTACACAAAATAAGGCTATCCCATAATTATTGGACACAAAATTACGTAAGAATATAACGTCTTCAATAAATTACAATGGAAATACCAAAGTTAACAAATTTCAACGCAAGATCACTGGATTACTAAATGTTAAAGCCAGATTTCATGCCATGTATTATTAAGCACCTGAGAAATTACTGAACACTTCGGATTTAACACCATTGAAGTTTCTATATGGGATTGAGTATCATAAGCCTTGCACTAATATGCAGGAACCAAAGCATTATATCCGTCATTAATTCATAATTTTTAGATGCTTGTTAATAAACGGAATGAAATCAAGTATTACTACGTGCAGGCAACTCAAGCAAGGGATATCGCATCAAAATTTATTAAATTTTACATTTGCGTTACAAGTTTAAAAAAAGACATTTTATTTCCATCTTTTCAAACAATCGTCTAATGAATGTCCAGTTTCGTTTTTACATGATTTTGTAATATGTTCACCAATGCACAGGTACCTTCTATAACTTAAAAAGCATATAAATTCCTTTTTATAAAAAGCAATAAAGACACGCAGAAATGTTTTTGAATCATGCAATTTTTTGTATTACAGTCGGTATCCATTTCGTCAAATTTAATTATTTCTTCACTACCGGCATACCAAGTAGCGCGATTTTATAAACTATTAAAATAATCCCCTCCTCCACACACAGAGAATTTCACAAGTATGCATATGGTGATGGTGCCAATAATTATGTCAAAGAGTGAAATTTCATAGTTGAGCAATGTATTGAAGAACAAAGAACAATTCAAAATACGTGGACGTAAAGAACAACGTGGCTTGATATGCACATTATATGTGTTAGTATAAAAAAATTTACTATTCACATAATTCATCACGATGCAAATTAATGTTTCTTAAAAAAAGTTTTTGAAAGGATTATTTTTTTTTTTTTAACGTACGTAGAAATTGGTGCTAGAAATTATAATTTTAATTCTTCCTTTCTGTTAGCTTTACATTTTTTGGCGAAGTTGTGAGGAAGCTCCCATATGATAAAAATACTTTACAATGAACTGAGAAGGGGTTCATTAAGAAATATACATTATAATTCGAGGATTATTATTATAATAAATACAGTAATACCATTAAATCAATTTAATCCATAACTTCGATCCAATCACTTTAATTAAACATCTCTACAATTTTAATCTATACATTAATAATAAATCTAAAATAAGATATTAATTATCCGAAAAAATTTTTTTTATGAAGATTATTATATTTTTCAACACTGGCCGACAATTCGGCGCCATTGTGTTTTACGTTTATGCCATTGTTGAGATTAACTTACATGAGGGAGGAAAAGCACTTTTAAAATGTTAAAAGCTGCGAATAAAATATCAAAAACACTTTCATTATTCTAAATAAGATAAAATGTGTTTCACAGAAGCTGTAATCTCGAATATGACGTTACTTCATTCTTTCAGCAGACGATGCATGTGTTGATGACGTAAAATTGAAAGTCGGAAGCCAAGTCATTGACTACGTTTTCAGATATAAAAGGCAATCAATTTGGTAGAAATATATATATATTAAAAAATTTTCTTTAGTTTCTCTATTATTTTTTCCCCCTTTCTTCATTGTATATTCTTGAAATACACATTTTTTAATTATATCTAGTAATTGTAGATTAATATACTAAATATTTAAAAATACTACGACATTTAATGATGAAAAGATTGGAAGGGATGCGTAATAGATTAGATAGTAATAGTAATAATTTTTATTTTTTTATATTTTTTAGGAGATGGTAGGAAAGAAGGGGAGGAGGTGTTGTAAGAATAAAATATTTGACAATTAGAGGAAAACCAAAAACAACTCATATAAATAAATAAAAAAAAAAATATTTTTGGGTGCTTTGCCGCAAGTAGGTCGGATTAGCGTTGCCCGAATAACCGGGATTTCCATATCGATTGGATGGCCTTGCGACCATCATTCCATGAACTCTTTGAGGCTAGTTGTGATGACGTCACAATGACGCGGCCTCCACGCATTCCAAATGTTGCAATGGGTTTTACAATTAGAGCTTTGCATCGTCTGATACATCACGAAGTTATCTGGATGTTCAAAAACGTGATTCCAGGTGCTTGGTTAAATTTGCAACAAAGAAATTTCATTGTGGAGGATGGAAAAAAAAAAACAGTAAAGTTTATTTTTTTATACACAACTGGATTTTTACTGTGTAAAAAAAAAAAATAAAATACATAAAAAAATTCAATAGAAAAAAAAATAAATTTGTTAGTTTTAAATTTATTATTCTGATAAACATTGAATAATTATTTAAAAAAAAAAAAAATCTTTCACAAACATGATTAACAGAATTTTAAAAAATTTATAAAGGATGGCATTTCTATTTAAAAAAAAAAAAAAATTTTCAATTTTCTTTTAAATGGGCCTTTATTATTGCTGAGATAATATACACTTAAAAATCAGAAGTTCACTAAATGGTTCTGTTACTCTTTTTATTTGGTCTGATCAGAGGCTAATCCTGTTACATGAACAAAGAGAAATTATGAAATTCAAAATAAAAAGAAAATTTGTGAAAAGGCCCTTTCAGACAAGCCCAACATGATTAAAAAAAAAAAAAAAAAAAAGGTTGTTATGATGTTTACACTTGATGTAATGTTTAATTCTTGCATTCTTGTAAAAACAAACACGAAGAAAGAAGTATTAAGTACACACTTAATACTTCTAACTTTCTACACTTAATATTTGAACGTATTTCTACACTACTTGTAGTAGAAGTCTATCATTTCCTAAGGCAAAGAACAATTTCTACTGTACTAATTATGAGGAAAAAAAAAAAGTCTTCTATTTGTAAGTTTTAAAATGTCCCTCCTTTGAGTAGATTTTGAAAAATGTTAAAGTATTACAGGGAGTTATAAGAACCTAACGATTCTTGGAAACTAATAATTCTAGGCTTCTTTTTATAAACCTATTGCAGGTTTCATCACCATTGAGTCCCTGATGTAGAAAAGATTGTCATAGACTTTAAAAATGCAGCCACAATTCTATTGCACAGCTTTACTGGGGATCCAAAGTTAGATCTGCAGATGCTGTGACAATAATTTGAAATCCCTATTTTACCAAAGGCAGTTTCTGTATTACAGATAATTTGATGTAAATACAGTACACTAAATAGCAATCTGAACTTGATTTTTTAAATAAAAAAGATGGAGACTTGATAGAAAACTCAATACGGCATCAAACTAATAAGGATAGACACAAAAACTATTAGAAATTCACAATAAATGCTGCTCAATATTTACCTACAATTTCTGAACAATATTTAGAAGTTTTGGCAAAGAAAATGAGCAGTTTTATGCTAATTACTCTAATTGTGAATAAAAGAAGATATTTGGTTATAGATATCAATTATTTATTGATTTGAATTATTTCAACAGATAATCTGTTTCTTTTCAGGTTAAAGTTCTGTTAAAGAGAATTGTTTTGGTAGAACAACTACTATGCAAACTGGTCATAATGTTGGCTGCATTTAATTGCACATCCAAATTTTATGTTCAAAACTGAGTAAAATAAATAAATAAATAAAAGAAACAGTTTATTCTAAGAGTGGGAGCATCTGCTTTTTCAATTTTAACTAGAAATATATTTTAGAATATTGACCAAATCATGTGCATAGATTTCACAGTACAAATATATTAAAATATAAAACAGAAGAAAAATAATACTCTCAAATGCTAACATAAAACACTTTATGTGTAAACTTAAATATTACAAGACAATTTATTATAAAAAAGTTAATGCTATTACATATTTTAAAATACACAAAAAATCGTTTTCAAAGTTTCAATGAAACAGGAAAACACCAAACAGATTTTTTGTGTGTAAGATAACAATTGCTAAATTACAATTCAGAAAAATCAAATTAAAGCAGCTTTACATGACATAAAATGAACACAAAACATCCAACCAAATTTTATGATTACTAAAATTAAAAAAAAAACTAACACTGAAATTTATAACTTGTTATTAATTAATAATTATAGTTTGGATAATTTTTTATAACTTTATTCAGTTTACATCTTAATAAGAGCTGATAATTACAATAAGTAAAAGATGTTATATTTTAGATATAAAATCAAATCTTACAATAATCTTGCTATTTTTTAAAAATAAAAAAATAAAGATTACTAAAAATTTAATAATTAAGTAATAAAGTGATCACTAGAGTAGAGTTTCAAAGAGTTAAAAACAATTTCTTAAAAAAAAAAAGGAATTGCAGAAGAAAGTATAAAAATTATTTTTTTTCTTATAAAGTTATATATTATTTCCTTAATTACTTTATTCTATTATTTATTTATTCCTGTATAAGAAGACACATAGTACTGCATTGATTTGATAAATGCATAATAATTGTTTTGATTTTTATTATAATGAAACACAAAACTGATTTCTATTTCAAATTTTCAAGTCATTATATTCCTATATCTTGATTTATTTAATATTAATAAAATGAAAATGTTTTCCCGGATGCAGGTAGCTAATAGTATAACTGTTATTGGTGCTATTGAAATTTCATAAATTTTTCATGTAGAACAACTCAAGAAAAATTGAAAGGTATCTAATAAATCTAGCATAGCTTTTTAGTTTTTGATAATCGAAAAAGTAATTGAAAAACGTGAAATTTTCAATAGGAACAATGTGATAAACTACCAGTAATTTTTTTTAACCAACACATTAAACAATATTCAAAGATAAAAATTAAATTTAAAAGAATGGTTTTAAATACAATTATAAATTTATATGTTTTTCTTTGAAAATCACATGTTTAGTGGTCAAAATTAAATAACAAATGACAGAATTCAGTATTCAAGCAAAAAAGTATTTGTAGTAGAAGTATCTGTAATTTTTAGTGATAATATTTGATTTGAATTGCAGAATTACATATATTTTATTTTGTGAGTTTTAATTTTAAAAAGTTAACAATTGAGATCCTGTATCTCTTTCGATTTATTCACTTTTACAAATTCCTAGATAACAAGCAACTAATAAACAGAATAAGTAAATAGTTTGTTAACTTTTTAGAATTTACAAGATCTAAAAGCATGGTAAAGGTTAAAAAAAGTTAGAAATTACATTTATATTGCTGAATTAGATTTTTTTTTATCATCTTTGCATTTATATATAAAAACATTTCACTGTAATAATTTTTTAAAATCACATTTTATATTTAAAAAAAAAAAAAAAAAAGGTATGCAAATGTCTTACCTGAATTTCCCGCAGCAATTCTTCTTTCCGCCGCCTGATGTCAGACAAAAGCTGTTGTTCCTCAGGTGTCAGGTCTAAAAAAAAATTTTTTTTTTTCAGACTTAGACCATTCTTTTTATTTTGTGTCATGAACTTCATTGATATTCCATATTATTATATTATATTCATATAGAAATATTTAAAATTTTAATAACTGAAGAAAATGTGAATAAAGATACACCATGTAAAAAAAAAATGTAAATAAAGATAATGTGAATAATCTTTATTCACACAAAGAAAATGTGAATAAAGATACACTTTAGTAACTATAAAGTGTTCTACCACAACATTTATACTATAAAATGGAAATTATTTGATAATTTTCATTTTCAATGTGTTTTTTAATGTTATTAATTCTTAAGTTTTAATATATTTATATCGATAAATTTTTAAGATTTTCATAAAATTTCTAATTCAGTACATTTAATGAACACAATATACCTTTTACTCCAATTTAATACATACTAGTAGATGAAAATTTAATTCAAGTTTTATAAACACAATTTGATTGATCTTTCAATTTAATTTTATTTCTCACAATGTGAAGAATTACGAAGTTAAAATATCAACCAGTAAATAAGATAATCGATAAGAAATCTCATATTAATTGTTTATAATGAGGATAATGTAGCTATACTAGTTTTTTTATAGTCAAAAACTTTTATTTTTATTGTAAAGCAATTCAAAATATGATCATGCATATAATGATTAAAATAATCATGGGAAATGTTTTCTGAGTTAAATTGAGAAATTGAATACATGGCAAAAAAGCATAGTATTGTTTAAAACTTAACCAGGAAATGAGCAATAATATTTTTAGTAGTAAAAACGAGAGAAAAAAGACTTTTAGAAAATGAATAAAAGCTAATATACATAGAGGATTTTTCAGTGTATATAAAAATGAATAAGCTGAAATTATTGTTCTGACGCAGGACAGATAAGCTTTTAAGACTTCATCACAATCAGGAAAGCATACTCACCAGTATCCGGTTGTACACCCATAGTGGTTTTAAAGGGCAAGACCTAAAAAGTTTCCGATGACCTCATCCGATTATGAGGAAACCACGTCAGTCAAATTGGATGAATTTCGCGAGAACTATTTGCCAGCACAAAAGGCTTCCACAAAATTATTCCGAGCAGCTATAATTCAATTCGCTGTACTGACTCACTCACTATCTGTATTAGCTGAATGACCACAACGTCAACAACGCATTGTTGAAGAAATGTTTCAATGTTATGCCAACCAAAACATCTTCCGCTGTGAACTCAAAAGGGTTGCCGTTTGGCGACCGCCAAATCATGCCACGAAACAATATTATCTACGACAGTAGTTTTTAACTAGTACCTTTGCGCCTCCTAAGAAAGAGAAAAATTTCTATTCTCCCCAATCTCCGAGCATTTTATCATTATTAAACACGATAGCAACGTGGAAGTTTTATTTATTTGAATGTATATTAGCAATATAATAACAGCATTTGTGTTTAAACCCTATATTCTATTTTTCAGAATAGTATTATTAATACAAACAATTTAATATAATTAATTAACTGCAACTATAACTAACAAATATTTATTTTTGTAGCAAATATTTCAAAACATTTTTAAATTATCGGTCAAATCGATAAAATGCGTCGTCTGTTTTTAAGATTTGTTTCTTCGTCTGGTTTATTATCAGAAAGACCTCTTACAGTAATTACGAAATATTAAGGTTTGATTTGTGATTTGATAGTAATCAAATAGTGTTGATTTGTGATTTGATAGTTTGATAGAAAACTATTCCCTCATAAATAAATTGTTCTGAAGATCATCTGGATCAGTAAAATTTTTAAATTTAAAATCAAGAATTCTTTAAGTAACTGGGAATATATATGTATACAATTTTCAATGAAAGTGATTACAATATAAAAATAAAGACACTATATATTTTAAATATTTCTGGTGTTTCACCTTAAAATATTTGTAAAAGAACACACACTATCGGAAAAGTAAACAATATTTAAGATAAGATATAACAACTATGGTTTAAAGATAAATGTAAACCCTTGGCGATTCAAAGAACATTTTCAAATATTTTTCAACAAGGATTTTATTTATTAGTATTTTCTTTTTCAAAAAAGATAAAAACAACAACAATAATAATAATAATAAAATAGTACAAAAACGAGAAAAATTGCAGATAATAATCAAAATTCATTTTACAGCAGGCAATAAAGTAACTTAATTTTTGTTAATATTTTTATTTGATTTTTCTTAGAAATTGCACATAAAATTATTTAAAAAAATGCGTAAAAAACAAAGTAAAAAATAAAATTTCGATTATAAAAATTAATGTAAGTATAACAAAAATTGCAATTAAAGACACATAAATGAATAGCGTCAATTATAAACATTCCAAATTTTTCCTTAAATGGTTTTTCATATATTCGTTCGTCTTCAGAGATTCATTTTCTATTTTATTTTATCCTCTTGATTTTCTCTATTAATTACATGGCTAAATTATTTCCTTATTGCATGAAAAAACAATTTATGGCAAACATAATTCGAATTTCCTATCCTTTCAGAATAAGACATTCGAACTTAACAACTTTCATTTATGTAATTATAAATTAAATTAAAAATAAAAATTACAAGTCTTTGAGGAAAAAGAAAAACACAATAAACAATCAAAGAGAAAAACAAGATAAAAAGAACAATAAAAACTTCCTGATCTTTCAAGACAATTTAAGCTAATTAAACAGTATTATATGTTTTTATATGATTTTTAGAACCTGATGCACGTACAAAAGAAGGGAGGGGAAAGAAATCTAAATAGTGTTTAAACTTCAATCTATTATGTAATTCTTTTGCAAAAGAAATATATTGAAGAAAAATATAAACATTAAACAAAATTTTAAGCATCATTTCAAAAATTTTAACTTTCCGCTATATTTTCAATGAACAATTTTTAAGAAGCCAAAAAGCGATAAAAATCTGATAATAGCTACCCGATTTCACGAGTTGATTTGAAAACAAGCTGCGTGCGCATCTGTACGAAGGAGGAAAAAGTACGTGGATCCCTACTTTTCCCTTCTTTGTAGCAATCGATTATAAAAAAAAAAAAAAAAAAACCCACGCACACGATTATTTTGAATAACATAAAACATGATTTATGAGTTTTGCAATTGAACTAAAACGGAGGAAAAAATGAGTTTCAATACATCAAGAATATTAGTGAATTCGCAAATGCATGACTAAATGTTATTAATAATCATACAAATTAATTTTATAACAAATTTATATTTTGCTTTTTTTTCCTTTTGCCAAATTTTGAAGGCCCCGAATTAATTCCATGACCTATATACATCACAAAAAATACTTTCAAATAACAATAATTCTAGAAATAATCAAAGTACAAAAAGATAATTTTTTACAATAAAAGATTCTAATCGTTCAGAAGTATTTTTGAAGATAAAGGCAGCGCACAGATAAAAAAAAAAAAAAAAAAAAAAAAAAAAAAAGTGAAGAAAACTTTTCCAAGCAGTTAAGTTTAAGAAGATTTTGCGAGCAAATTCCATATTGTTATTGCGAATTGGAGCGTCCTATTATTGAAATTTCGTATATTTTTTGCTTGCAGATTGAAATATTATTCATGAAATGTGTTCTAAATTTAGCCATCCGAAAAAAAAATTCCAGAAAAAATAGATAATTCTGAAAATTTCTTAAATATATATATATATAAATGTTATTTTTGTTAATATATTAACAAAAATAGCATATATATGCCAAGACTCAATTTTAAATTATTTCATGATTTCTTATCATTTCAAAAACATTTAAACTTAATAGCATGAATACAAAAAGAGTCCTAAGAGCATTTTAGGGAACTAGACAACTTTCATTTCCAACTTTAATCGGACAGAATCTCAAATACACCATCTCATAGATAGTTGTACGACAAAATATTTTTCGAGTACTTTTAAATTTAGATAATTCATGCTCTGAAATGGAAAGATTGCGACATCTATTTGACTGAAACGGGAAATAAGGCTTATCTATAGAATGCTAAATTTGCACTTCATATTTTTTCATCATATGTAAACAAGATGCTGATTTGGTAACAGATCCAGTTTTGTTGCCAACAAAAATTGGATTCGTAGAATGTGGACAAAGATTTGTGTTTTAGAACCTAAATATCCCTGAAATGGTAGAAAATTGTATGAATCTTTACAAAAATGATATGCATTTTGATGAAATAAAACATGAGACATAAAAAAAACGCAAGGAAAAATAAATAAGTAAATAAAAAATTACTATTTGCGGGCAAAGTTTGAAGTGAAATAAACAAGATTAAGAACTGAATGCTTTAGATGAGAACATAATTAATAGAAATCGGTAATAAATTACAATTTTCGTTGGAGATACTTATATTTCTGGAGCTATTGAACTATGGATCATATTCTTATATTCTCATGGCTGCTTTATGAAGAGGTTGTGATTATTAAATATTAGTAGATTTGCATTAAGAAAAGCGAGTATAGTCAAGGTGTTTCAATCTTCATTTTAGTCTAATTTAAACATGATATATTGAAATTCACAAGTTAATTTAAAATTCTTTTCACTATTATTTTTATCGAATCAATGCATGCACAAATTTACTTATCGTCTGGACAAAATTATTAAATTGCACTTCGATTATCATTAATTCTTATACAGCGATGGATCTTGTATTCCACTAATAAATAATGGAAGCAATGCTTATACGAGCTCTTTACATACATCTATTCGTTTCTGAAAAGCAGTGCCAAAAATGCACATCATTTATAGTTCGAAACATCAAACAACTGATTGATGTTTCGAATTATTAATGTTGTTGTTATTACACACAATAACAACAATATCTGTAATAATATAAGATTTAATATAGGTAATATTGACCGAGCGTGATTTCGTGTAAGTCCATTTCAAATATTAATAATTCTGTTTTTAAATGATCTAGGCATCCATGATTACGACCTTCCCGATTTTAAAAATCGCGAAAGCCTGGACATAATTTCAATTTAATGTTCTGTTCATTCGCTGTTCTGAATGTTATTCATGCTAACGATTCGATATCCTCCTTTCCGAATTACAATGCAGTTTCTCCGCTGAGTCACAATTTCCCCTCTTCAATTGTTTTGTTTCTATTGTTTATTTTTTATTACCTTTTATTGTTTCCCCTTCTAAACATTTATTTTTTTACTTAATAATAATAAAAATAATAAAAAAATTATACATATACATATTTTTTTTATTAATTAATTAAAAATAACAAAAAAGAAATAATTAATAGGTTAACTTTTTTTTTAACAAATTAATAATATATATATATATCTTCTATCTAATCAATGGGCTTAAAGCTTAAGAAACTTCTCTCATTCACAAAGTAGGAAATTGAAGTTGTTATGCAACCAAGGATCACCTGGCAAATTGTTGTCTTCATTTCGTGCAGATAATATTAAACTATGAAAACAAACGATAGTTACTGGAAACGTAAAAACACATTTTTAGTATAAGTTTTTAAAAGCTTGCTAATTTTTTACCTCAGTATTCATATTAGATACTAAGATCGCATGTCGCGGAACATCAGTCAATCAGAAGCCTGAGTGGACAGGCTTGGTTTGGTTTGTCGCTCCATGGTAATTTTTTTACACTTAAGGCTTAGACCTTGACCTACAATTTAATGTGGATTCCGAATCACAAACAAACACCTATGCTACCCCCAGGATTCCAATTAGAAACTTGTGGTACCAAGCCCGAGCTGTAGCCAATTGGCCATCAGGCCTCATCTCTTGTCAGGTGGACAAGATGAGGGTATCCGATTGGTTAACACACTGTGCAAAGTACGATCTTATTAATATCTGGGGAGAATCAAACTTAAAATATCAGGGATGATTGTGAAAACATTGTACATATCATATTTTTGAAATTTTCAGTTAAAAATAAATTAGAACCCCCCACACACACACATCTATCGAGCAAAATAGAAGGCTCATCTTACATTAATATATATATTTTGAGCGTATTTATTTTAAACATTTTGAAAAACAATTCAAAACAGGTAAAATTTTGGAACTGGTAGCATAAAATTTTCGAAATTATTAGAAATTTCAGAAGCACAATCATCTACATTTTGGAAAAGTGGAACGGATTTTTTTTTTTTTTTTTTAAATGGGTTTCAGGGTTTCCATTCACGAATTTTTTCCTGGAACAAATTATTCGCATAAACTGATGGATTATTGCATTGGTATGAATTCAATATACTACAGATCTGTAAGTGAATGCAAGGCATACAAATGTCAACATTCAATTAAAGTAGATGAGCATATTTAGAGGGTATTTTTTCCCACTAGAACAACACACATGCATGGAATTGTGACACTTTCTGTTTACTTTTAAAAGCTGCACGACAATCGTATGGAAACCGAGCAGGCAATTTTTGGAGCACAGGTATTTTCGTGCAGCTTTCGATTGGCAATAGACGAGTGTAGGTGCGCGCACATCCAGGAAGGACGGAGAGAACCAGCACGGATATCGAAACGGCGGCGTGACCTTCACGTGCTCGGACAACGGCAACTCAACTCGGCTGTCAGCTGCGGAAACAGCCTCACAAATAATCATTCATATTCCCGTGAATTTGATATAAAAAAATGTCAATTCATAAATGTTTCATTCGAATGAAAATAAAGCTATATCGCATTTTTTTTTTTTTTTTTTTAAAAAATTTTAAAGACGTGTTTTTTTTTTTTTTTTTTTTTTAAAGTTATTTTTCGTTTGACAGTATATTTCTAGAAGGTAGAAGTCGAGAGAAAGAAATTAACAACCTTATTTATGAAGACAAGGAAATAATTTTGTCAATTATTCAAAGTCAAAAAAAATAAAAATCCCTTTTTTCCTCTTTTCGATATGGAAATTGTAATTTATTTTTCTTTTAGAAATTAGTATTAATCAAAGGTAATTTCTTTTATGATGACAACATTTTATTGAATATGTTTAGCTGTGATATATTTTCATGAACAAAAATTATTCGTTGACTTAATGTAGATGCTTTTTCTTTTTATGTTTTTTGCTTATCCCACTTGGTAGACCAGCCAAGTCCAAGAACCCCGTGTGCCCTCATGGAAAGGATGGTGGCGGGCGCAGCTTCTGCTGTGATGGAACACCCGTAAGTAGAAGTCTGACTTGACTCCGTGACGTTGAAGGAGGGCAGTACCTTGCGGAGGACTTAAGGGGGAACTCTCACCAGGTAATCTGATTAACGAGACAAGATGCTGTACGTCGCAAACGTCCTCGAGACTTTCTCATTTTTGAAACAGTGTCTACAACAAAGCCACCAGCGGATTGAACCTCATCCCTCATGCTCACCAGCGGCGCTCGTTGCCACTGAGTAACGGTTTGAATCGGGTTTCTTTTTTTATGTAATCGGCATTATATCAAAGTTTAATGTTTGTACCTAAAAATGATGAATATGGACATAAACGTGACCGATGTCATAATTTAGAAATGTATAATTATAATTTCTTTGATAATTAAACAATCACGACTTTTTCACCAAAAGTTTTAAGTAAAATGCTTTTGTTCAATCTTATTGCTGGAAGTTCCACGTTTGTATAAGGAGCGATCAAAAAGTTTCCGTTCGAAGGCCATAATACAGTCCAGATTTGGTATGCCAGTCATGCAAAATCACCTTGTGCATTTGGGTTATCATCCTACAGCTTGACCATATTGAATATGCTTCTCTTTCTGCTGCTTGAGAAAGTCCGAAAACTGTCTGCTGCTCTTCTACGTCCGACAGGAATTGTCGACCTTTAAAGGACTTTTTCAAGGTACCGAAGGCATGAAAATCGTATGGGGAGAGGTCAGAACTGCAAGGTGGATGCTCGAGTGCCTCCCACTTTTTAGTGAGTGTAACTTCTGCATTACGGGGTGCGACAGAAGATTTACCTCCGCGTGGTGCACCCTAGTAAAGTCCTGGGCGGCTAAAAGATATACTATTATCAGCATGAAGCAACGCTCCAAGAGTAATCACTTTAATAGCACTTCGTGTATGCTGAATGTCTACAATGGACTGCGGGCGGCCTGTCCCAATCTAAAGTTGAGATTCGACATTCTTTACCACCTATGATATTGAGATTTGCGGTGGGCTATGACTGTTTGACGCGAGCCGTCTGCACCACATTGGCATTTTGATAGCCCAAAAATGGTGACAACTGGACGATTGAAATCAATAAAACAGGTTGGTCCTGTTTGGATGCATTCGATACTAACGTCGTCATTTGTTAACGTTTCAGCATTTCTTACGCACACTTCGGCAATAAACGAATGCCGCATTAATCCTATGCCTCGATGTCGATGTTTATATACCCGCATCGGCGACACTAACCAGCATATATGCTTCAACCCACTCCCTTAAACGGAAATATTTTGATCACCCTTATATTCAAAATGGAAAATGAATTTTTTTTTAAATTGATCAATAAACAGACTGAATATAATTAAAAAAATTTTTTTTTTTTTTTTTTCAACCTTCATTTTTTTCAGTTGTTGTTTTGCTAACGAAAGAGGAAATCTTTGGTATGTGACAAGATTTAGATTTGAATATTTCTCAAACAATTTTTAGAGCGAAAAAAAAAATGGATTATCGTCATGAAACAGGTACAGAAACTTGCGCTCACCAACTTTCTCGAGTTTCAGAGAAGAAACACGCACATACGAATGTTTACAGAAATTCATAATGTAGATAATTTACTTATTATAGCAACGATCAGAAGCCCTTCTCTCTTAGCAAACACCGTTGCACAGCATTTTGATAAGTCATGCTTCTCCTATCCTCTTTTCTCTATTAAATTAGCTATAACATTTACTAGTTTTCTTTTATTGAAAATTAACCTATTCATCACTTCAGCTTAACTAATTCGTATATGTATTAACACGAAAGAACCCCTGATAAAATTAAAATATAAAAAGTCCTAGTCGGGTCTTATTTTGGATGAAATTAGATCTAATATCAGAACTAAAAATTGCTTTAGAAATATTTTATCCTAAATGACATTTTGACAGTATTGCAGCATTTCCTTTCCAATACGTCTGTGCTCAATAAGGCTGAGAAACACTGGATGGAATGACCCTTGCTTTATCAGAGCTATCCTTTTTACCTCACATTTTGTCTCTTTAAATCGAGAGAACAGCTATACTACACTATTTATTTATAATCTTTCTCAAAATTCCGGGGCTCGATTCAATTTTGCAATAGCAATAACATTGATTAAAAAGTCTAAATTATGGTTAACTGACTAAATCTAAACTATTAATGTTGAAAGTTAAATTAAGAAGACAGAAAAGAACGCGAAGATGTTTATATCACGTCAGTATTGCATTATTGATATTTTCCGTGTGCGCATTCTGTAATCTCTTAACGCGGAGAATACAAGAATATCTCAGAAAACTAAGTGCTGAATTTATTGAAGAGCATTTTTATGATCATGGACTAGTACGCAAAACCATGCTAATCATAGAATTAGTACAGTTTTGCCTTTTTGGGATCAATAATTGCAGGTTTAAACTCAACATAGCTACCATCGTCAAGAATCGAATCTGCAGTACATTTTTAATTTCCACAGAGACGTAATGTAAAGTTGCCGGCTAATAATTTCCACTTAAATGTATTAAGTCCCAAGTTGCGTCTACACTTAAATCGCCCTCAAGACGTCCGTTTTGTGTCTCGCATCAAAGGATTTACGGCTGGTTGCTCGCTAAGAGGAGATAACGGGCTTCTTTTTTTTGAGTTCAAACAGCAACGGGAACAGATGAACATTCGGCATGATGTTTCATGTGGGCAACTTAATACGGCGTCTCCCAAATTATGTTCACTAGATATTATGGCAATTATATTCCATATATTACATAATTTCCAAAATATGTTTTATAGACACAACAACTATCTTTATTAACAACATCTATCTTTTTATTAACAAATTATGTTCCATCGATATTGTACAACTATATTCCATATATTACACAATTTCCAAAATGTGTTTTATAGACACATAGAGCTATATTAGCAAACTATGTTTCACAGATAAGTGTTTTGTAAAAAAATTTGAAATTCATGTAAATCAGTAGCCTTGTACAATTTTAAATAATGCGCAGAGTTGTGTTTTTTAAATGTGTAAATTGTACCGCACAGAAAAAAAAAAAAAAAAATTAAAGGCATTGAAATTTAAAACCCCAAAACTTCAAAGTCACTGATTATTTATTGTTTTTAAGAGTTATGTTTTGAATATCTAAAATATAGTTTGTTTTAACTAAATTCCAATATCAACGTTCTATTACAAAACCAGTATCTTCTTAGAATTTTAGGATTTTCCACGAATATAATAAGTTTGGAAAACGCTGGTCAGATGGGAGGCAACAATCTCACTGAGTTTTAGTAATATCTTGACTTCAGAAAAATAATTTAAGCACCCAATAAAATATTGTAAAACACATAGTACTACATAATATATCATCGTACGACCAGAATTCGTTGTAACTTATTATTAACACCATGGTAAAAAAATTCATATTCATACATAACCTAACATAGTGAAATACTTCAAAATTTAGTTAAATAATTTATATTCGATATATATGCATATTAGTTATGTTGTTTACTGCTTGATAAATCTCTTTAGTTCCAGCAATATCATCCAGCTTTCAAATTCATGCTTCAGAAACAGAAACCAATTTATGTAATAGGAGATCACTATTTCTCGAAAAATGGAACACTACTTGAGACAGAAATTTAAGATGAAAACGTGACATAAGCAAGGTATCCTTCCATCCTTCAGTAAATCAGTGGAAGACAGCGGGATGGAGAACTTAGAACAACAAGACAAGAATCCCCTTAGTACATTCTTAATGGCTCTGCATCTGTCGTTTCGTTCATACGAGTAGTTATCAAGGAAGTAGTTTCCGCATGGCAACGCGCTCAATTTTGAAACAGAATCGTTTGCTTACATTTTTCCCCTTCTTTATTCTATCAAAATAAAGGATGAATCTGTTCTTCACAATTTTCATTTCCCATCAAATAATTAAGTATATATAAATAAATATATATATACATATATATGAAGGACTGAAAAACATTTTATGTAAACGGAGTTTTTAAAAAAAATTATAATATTGATTTAGAAGAGAATCTAATATCTAACAATAGAATCTAAGAAGCAAAACAAGAAAACTAAAGCCAAAGAATTAAAATATTGAAATTTAAAATTTAATGTTAAAAGAATTAAACATAATTTTTTCGTAAATTTTCGTTGAACACTATTTGTAAATATTATAATAAATTCAACAAAGTGGGAAAAAATGGAACTCCTGAATTATATTTAACAAATGCACAAAACCCTTCAATTTTCATATGATTAAAAATCAGGATATATTTAAGAAACTTTTACATTCACAATTAATACTACAGCATTTTTTTTTATCAGTATCAGTAGAATGATAGATGAAGCCAAAAACCATTATTAATTTATTACTACTCCATGAATGAAGATAACGAAGAAGATAAGATAAAAAAAGAGATAAGATGATAAAAAACAGAGTAGAAATTAAGGATGATACAAAATACACGACACCACAGTATATATAAAAAAATTGATAAACATTATTGAACTCCATATGCATTGGAGTTTAGATATGTTCCGTGTATTTACTATCAAACACTGATTTAAAAAAAAAAAAGCTAGAATTAAATTTTTATTTATGTAAAGGGATTCAGATATTCCAAATCCAAAACTTATCACAATAAATCAAGTTCAGTGATAACAAGAAAGAAATCTACCAACATTATCACCTGCTTTTTTTAGTAATTAATATGAGTAATCCGATATATTTAAAAAAATAACTTTTTTAAAATGAAAATTAAGTAAATTAATAGGACACCTTTTGAAGAAAAGTTATCACTGTTTATTAAGCAGAATTATTAGTGCGACGATTTGCCAAGTTGACGGAGAGCCTTTGTTGCATAGCAACCTCAATCTCTTGCTTTGTGAATGAGAGAAGTTTCTTAAGCTCATTGATTAGATAGAAAAGGAGTAAGATAATATATATATTAATTTATTAAAAAAATGTCTTTATAATTTTTTTAATTAAAAAAAAAATTCTGTTTATATAATTTTTTATATTATTATTATAATTTTTAAGTAAGGAATAAAAGTTTAAAAGTGGAAAAAATAAATGTAATAAAAAATAATAAACATTAAAAACAAAAACAGTTGAAGAGGGGAAATTGCAACTCAGCGGAGAAACTGCATGGTAATTCGAAATTAGGATAAGGAAACGCTAACGAATAATATTCAGAACAGTGCGAGGTCTTTTGCGATTTTTGAAATCAGAAATGTCCTAATCATAGTTTGCTTAGATCATTCAAAACAGAACTATTAATATTTGGAATGGAATTATAAAACATTTGCGCAATTTTATAAACAAATTGTTTAAAACTTGGAAAGGAAAGAGCATGTCTATATCACGGCGAATTTGTAATCCATATATAGAATTTTATTTGCAGGTCTTTTGTATGATGTCGAAATTCGACGGAGCAGTAGATCCCCAAACAGGACTCGTACATGCAAGTATTGGACGTAAGTAAGCAAGATAAATGAGTTTTTTTTATTTTCCAAGGACATAGTACAGTTCCTACAAATAAGTGGATACAGTAAACGAATGAATTCTATTAAAGAATTATTAGTAAAAGATAATTATATAAGCCTATATATTGGAAACAAATAAAATCAACAGTAATTAAGGATTTATTTGCAATACTGAAAACATCAATTTTTGAGCAACAAAGAACTTTTGCTGTTCTATAATGTATCACTTTGTTAAGCCTAACATTATATTTGAAAAAGTGGCATTTTAGTGACATTGAATGAATAATTCCACAAAAAACGAATTCGGGTCCCAAATCTCGTTATTTAATTATGCCATGGCCTATATTTAAATACTGACCAAAACACATTAGTGCAATGCTGTCTTCTGCCGATGTTTTCAGCATACAAATTTTTATGAATCATTGCAGGTTCGGGAGAAAGAAGAGGATAAATAGCAAGAAGTAGGTCGACTTTTTATAAAAGCACCTGATGGCAGGTCACAATGCAGTTAATTGTGGATACAGTATTTTCGTTTTCTGAATAATATGTCAGAAAATGGGAAAAATGCTGACCTTTTTTTTTTATTATTCCCAAAAATAGAACGTTTTCGATTATTTTCCCTAGCATATCCTTTATTCATCAAGTAGAAATACTGTTTTACTGTGGAATAGTATTTAAAATAGGATTTCGTGTCTTAAACTTTTAAATAGTTTTGCATTCTCTATCCAAAAGGTACCTAAGAATATCAAAACGCAACTTAGCGGATTTGAAAGTAATTAAAGGATTTTGTGACTTTGTTTATTTGTTTATAGTTTATTATTCCTTTATAGGATGAGAAAAAAAGAAATGACACTTTGAATAACAAATCCAAAGGATTAACTACATGGTCCCCCATAATCTCGATCTTCGTTATAATTTTACAAAGAACTGACTGACAGCTATTATTTTCATTTCAAAATATATTTTACAAACAGTTACATTATATAATATTTCCTCCACGGAAGACTAACAAAGTTTGAACAAAGAAACTTGCGTGTCGAATGGAAGAAAACCAAGAAATCTCCTACTACACAATAGGATACCTACACAGGCTGTTAGAATCATCATGGAGTTCCCCCATTTTTAAAAAGGCCGACTAAAATACACAGCACTAGCAGATTCTAATCCGCGTCTTTCGGTACAAATTATCACTGGACTATGAATTTGGCAAAGAGAGTATTAAAAATAAATCCATAACTGCCAACACTTCATTTTCAAAACTAATGGATAAAGTATGGAATTTAATTAATAAATATAAAAGTTAATGGATTTTTCGCAGAGCACTTGCAACCCATTTCTCATGCTTCGTTAGTAAAAGCATTAGCTGTATGTCCGATCAAAACTGGTGCATTGCATTTTCTTATAGATGATCCGTTAGGGTCTCAATGCACCTGTCAAAATAGATTTCAGAAGACGTCGTTGTTGCAGTAGTTGATTGTCCCGCTAAGCGTAATATTAAAGATATGGATCTTTCACTTTTCAAGCATGGGCTATTCGTAGCGCACATGCAACCTGCTTCTCATGTCCCGTTAGTAAAAGCATTAACTGCATGTCCGATCAAAATTGGTACACAGTACACAAAATTGGTGCATAGTAGTATTGGTACATTTCTTTATAAACGATCCATTAGGTCTCAAAGCATCTGTAAACGGATTTGAATGATTGTCCCGCTATGAGCTATATCGAAGATATTGATCTTCACTTTTCAAACATGGTTTTTTCTTTCTTCTTTGATATTTTTAAAAAAAAAAACTTTAGTACAAATTTTAAATCATCCTTGCAATCACAAAATCAACTGAAAGTTCTATAAATTGGCAGCTATGTAGTTGAATGTATGATTAGAATATCTCTACAGATGCGCGAATTGGTCAAAAATAGTACATGTATGGCTCGAAATGAATATCTCACCATAGATGGCAAGAGTTGGTCAAAGTTCACATTCATTTCCGTTCACCTGCGATGAGAAAGAAAGAATTCACACGGACCATCCACATAAAAGGCAAGGCAAAAAGGCACGCTTTCACTGAATACTAATTCTGTGGGAAGACTTGATGATGAGAAGAGTTGACGGCAGAGGCCCCGCGGCATTGACGGAAGCAATTGATTTTTTTTCTCTCCCTCTCTCTTTTTTCAACCGTTTTGCTTTCGTCCGGTGCATACTGACCTTATTTCAATGATTATTACCCTATTCGCAATATCCGGTCATTTTGGAAACTTCACAAATCTGAATTTTTATCAAAGCAATATTTTGAAAAGGTCACGTTCTTAATTACGTCGATGCTTTGAAAGTATCCTAAGTTACATTTTTCTTGTCCTTTATGTCATGAAGAATTTAAAACTGAATTCTTATCTATAGTGTAGCATCTTGAATTTCGATTATCAAACACATTTGAATTTATTCAATTATGAAAACGTGGTTGTTCTCCTTATTGGATTTTAATTAGGAGCATTTAGTGGACGGAAAGTATCTTGGACAGTACACATAAAATAGAATATTTTAATGAAATTGTTTGGCAAAGATATTAGTAAATAAGATAAATCTATTTTACTGGTTAAATAATAAAACTTGACTCATTTAATCACTATAATTAAAAATAAATAAAATTTTGCGGAATAAAAATAGGAAAAGTTAAAATTAAAATAGAATATAAACTAAAATTCACTAAAGAATTTTAATTGTGTAAACACGCTCTTTTCACTGCATTGAAATGAATAAGGAAAGACCTTGGATATATGCACTTTCCTCATGCTACAGATTTACCAGCATTCAATAAACACAGCCAATCTATGTTGAACTTATGATATTACAGCAACTCTCAGTTCTATAGCCACAGGAACAAAAGCAACACCAACAAAAATGGTCAGACATTTCTGGTAACTAAGCTCTGCAGTTTTCGAGATCGGAACATAACGGCAAGACAGAAAACATGCGTGAGATTCCGATTGATACAAAAGAAAAGTAGGTTGACCACAAAAATACGATTCTTCTTGCCAAATCTGTTTCACAGAAAAAGAAGATAAACCGATAATTGTTCTCATAATTTGAACTCCAGTGTTTGCATCCAATTTAATCCTGACAAGTATCCAAAATAGGGCTATCATTATATGTAACTATGCTTACGAAAAGTTTACGATTTAAACAAATACAAAATTCAGGCTTTTTTGTTTCTCTTTGTTATTTTTTGTTTTGTGAGACAATTTTTATCCAATATTTACTAATACACGCGTATGAAAAAAAGTGTAATTAGCTCAGATTTGTCACTCCAACTAATGTGTACTTCGAATACTAATTATTATATCTTTCTATTTTGATAAAGGAGAAAATACACATGAAATTTGCTGCAAAACGAATGCTTTATAGTTGTGTTTTAGACAGAATGGCTTTCATACATCCCTTATCCACTCTTTTTTTTTTTTCCCCTTCTGTCTTTTTTTATATATATAACACCACAACTTTCCCACTCATCAGTGGTGTCACAATTTTAACAAGTTACCTGTAATAAGAATGTAATTGATAATCGCCGTTAGTATGGAAACGCGGATGGGATGATAGGTTCACAATCTTGGAGACTATAAAGTATGATGAACAATTTATTGTGACTCATTCATTCCATCATTAACAATAAATTCGCAGTTAAAGACAGTCATTATAGCAGCCAAAAGCGCAAAGCAACAAAGCTCTCAGTCATTGCTGTCTTTAATGGATCTTGACTGATTAACAGCTTGTTTTATGTAAACTACTTTTGATACGTATCAGCAATTGCACTTAGTGAACAACACAGAAGATCTGAAGACTTCTGTTTTTTTTTTTACGGAAAGTTGTCTTTTATTTATGTTGTAACGATGCAAATTATTGCTTGATAAAACACAGTCTTAGACATTTATCTACTACCTCAAAACTCATGGATACAATTTTTTATTGGAACTGTGAGCAATGTCAACTGCTTAATACATTTCAGGTGGCTTGAATGTTTTGGCTGATAAGTACAGGCAATCATATATATATATATAATTCTTCTGTACATGTGTTTGTCACTGAACTCCTCCTAAACGGCTTGACTGAATTTGATGAAATTTTTGTGTGTTTTTGACAAAAAAAAAGAGAATGTTTTTATGCTATTCCCTTTTAAGTCGTCACCAGATGGTGCTGCAATACATCAACTTCTATACCATTTAACCAATCGCTTTGAAAATTGGTAATAATATGCATTCGAATATGGAAAATAGGTTCGCGCTATCCAATTTATTATTCCTTGCCAACCAGATTGGGCTGTAGCATTTCAATTTATACACTGTTCAAACGATATCCGTGAAAATTAGTATGCACATATATTGGAACATGGAGAATACATTCCAGATATGTAATTTTCTACAAAGCACTTTTTGGCAGGACAACGTATGCCAGGTGTTCTGCTAGTATATATATATATAACAGCTTCTGTTCTAGCCAGTCATTTATAGCTTAGAAAGCACTCGATTTCAACCGAACAAAAACATTTCCGCACTGAAGAGTAACCTATTCTTTCTCAAAACGCAAAAAGAGGCTCTCTATTCGATTCGAACGACCGTCTCCACCTGCCACAATACCAATCCTCCGGTAGGTCAGGTCGAACTTGCCTCACCTTCCCGCCTTTGTTCCCGCCAGAGAAACAAAAGGCATTCGTTAAGACATCCCAACCGCCATCTCGTTAGGAACGGCTTTTTTTAGCCATCCTCGAGTAGTTACGCACTGAAAAGTGGAAGGAAGGTAAGAGGAAAAAAACGAGTATTTTTAATGAGCAAGAGGATGCGCGTTTCAAAAATTAATTATATTCAAAGCTTTTGAAGAAAAGAGAGCGGTCTTCGTACAGAGATCATGAAAAAAAAAAAATGATAATGAAGGCTTATTAATAAAAGTACCCTACATTGTTAACACAGGATAGAAATTATTGTAAGCACTGGAAGTATAGTATCCATTGAAAATGAAAACAAAGGTAAAATGAATGTCATTAAACAAACTGAAATATAACATAGGTTCTAGTTTTAAATAAGAAAAGAAAGTTGGAATAAATTCATATATATTAACAAAACACAGGAATAAAAATGACTGTAGTCAGCTTTCATGCAAACGGGGTGGTAAGTTTTAAAGATTAAAAGTAAATAAATTTCAAAAGAAATTTCCATTTCATTATGATGTTCATCAACGATTAACAAACTTAAATTCGCAGCCAACAACGAGAATTTCATCTTAGAATTACACAAAGAAATTTTACTTCCGAAAACTAAAGATGAATACAGCAATCTCATTATGAGTTATGTCGTTTAAATAAACTGATTGTGCAAAAATAAGACTTAACTATTTCAAAATTACAAGTAAATAAGTCAAAACCATTGGTGAATCTAGTTCAGTGGTTTTGCTTTAACAATTTGAGCGATATAATGAGGGGTACTCCATGCTTCTCTTGTAAAAAAACAGCAATGTATGTTATATTGCTTTTTCAGTATATCGTGCTTTAGCGATATGAACAACACAAGATGGGTATTGTATTGCAACATGATTCATTTTTAACATAACAATGTCTTTTTCAGTTAATTATAAATCTTATTTTTCTATCAGTAATTTAAAAGCAATAAAGAATAATAGATGGAAAATAACACGTGGTTAGTTGATAATGAATAATGTTTCAGCAATGCATGAAACATTAAGCGTTAATATATTACTGTACAATAACTAGTTATCAATTGGATCACATATTTATACTTAAACTCTTTTTTTTTTTTTTTTCAGGAAAAGATCACAAGTACAAAATGAATCTCAGGCAGAATACGCAGACTTTCATTATGCACTGAATTCAGGAGAGCCTCGCCATGACACAAGAGCATTTGAATATATATACTGGCAGATGCAAATTAATATTTAAGAGGAGGGAAAAATTCCAATATGAGTCAATAATCTAGTATCTCATGCGAGGGGTACATTATCTATTTTCAAAATGGTGAGAAAATTCTAATTAAATTAAAGAGGGCGTATCGTTAAATTTCCTTAAGTTTAATTATTATTTATAATATGATTATTTTAAGTTTTCATACTGTCTAATTAAGATAATTTGAGTTGATCGGGCTCAGCAAAATTTCGAATTAACCTCAAAACTCTGAGGTTTGGTTTGCCGCTCACGATCATTCTGTGCACACTTTAGGCTAATTAGACGGGACCTACAGTTTAACGTGGATTCCGAACCACCAACAAACATCCATGCCACCACCAAGATAATAAATGTATTCTTATTATTCCTTATTATTTATTTATTATTATTTCCATTATTATTTATCCTTATTATCCTTATTATTTATCAAAGAAAACATTATATTATATATTGTAGCCTGTGGTACCACAGGCTAGAAAAAAAGCGCTGGCCAATTGGCCATCCGAAACTATGACAGAAAAAGAATAATCCATCCATCACTAAATACATACTAAATTCCAAATATAACGCGCATACAGAGTTATAAAAGAAAACATTATATTCGATATATCACACGTCTGCTTTGATGGCAGAAAAAAAAAAAGTATCTTTTGACTTCACACTTCTCCCAAATACACTCTCTTCGAAATTTACACATGAAAAGAAAACACAGAATGGGGTCAAACCAATCTATTCCACGCAACAAAAAAAAATGCATGTAACGCTTGGTAAAAAAAAAGTTTTTATCTTCTCCTAAATGCGAAATAATACACATTCTCCATTTATCTATTATCATCAGAAGCCAAACCAATTACCTCAAATGGTATTGAAAGAAAATGCGATTATTCAAAAATAACATGAGATTGGTAAAAAAAGGCATTTTTACTTTCCTTCTCCCAAATACATCGCCATAATTTTAAATAATACACATGAAACAAACATCAGACACAGAATCAGAAGTCAAACCAATCAATCAGAAGACAAACCAATTACCTCAATCGTATTGAAAGAAAATGCGATGATTAAAAAAAAAGACATATGTGAGTGGTAAAAAAGACATTTGCTACTTTCCTTCTCACAAATACATCCTCATAAGTCCATATGATACACATGAAACAAACATCAGACACAAATGAGAAGCCAAACCAATTACCTCAATCGTATTTAAAAAAAAAAAAAAAAAAAAAAAAAAAAACACGATTGATAAAAGAAATTTTTCACTTTCCTTCTAACAAATACATCATCATAATTCTATATAATACACATCAGACACAGAATCAGAAGTCAAACCAATCAAATGAGAAGTCAAACCAATTACTTTAATTGTATCGAAAGAAAAAGCAATGATTCAACAAAACATATGCAATTAAGTAAAGAGTTTTAAAAGACTCGATAAAAATATATCTGACCTTTTTCGAATTAAGGGGTGCTAAGAATATTACGATTATTGTACATATAAAGTTAATTGTTTATGCATAAATTCAACCCTCCACCTGCTAAAAAACAAAAGGATGCACTCACAGTGGACGAGGGGTCCCGGAATGGCCTCCACGATGACCAAGTCCGGGAACATGAAGTTGAGCATGACATCGCAGAATTCGGCCCCGTAACCCAGCCGGTCCAGCGTCATCCTCGCGACTACTGGCCGCACCCTCTCTCCGTTTCCCGTGCGAACACCCCGGCGACACGCTTCGCCGACCGCGGCCCCGCCTTTCCCAACAACAACATTGTTTTCATTGTCGTTCTAACTGTCATTGCGCAACGAGAGGAAAGCTTGTTTTCTAACCACTGGTCACACCCCCCTACCTCTTTTTTTTTTTTTTTTTTTTTTTTTTTTGTCTTCTTTCCATATGCAAAAACACCACTCTTCTGCTCTATTGGGAAAGAGTCGAAATGTGATTTTTCAATCACCCATTTCTTTTTAAATGAGACATAACACAATGGACAGACAGTGGGCAGTCTATCAAACGTCAATTTTTCTAATAAGAAAATCATAGTATGGGTAATTTTCGTTTGAAAGATTCACAAAACATGGATCTAGTTTTAGTTTATTAAAAATATAAGTATTTAAATATTAGAAAAGAAATCTAATTAAAAGCATTTCAAGTTATTGCATTTCAGGTTATTTCTAGTTATTGCAAACGGCGGTCATTTTATGCACACTTTAGGCTAATTAGAACGGAACTTACAATTTAACGTGGATTCCGAACTACCAACAAAGATTCATGCTACCGCTAGGATTCGTACTTGGAAGACTGCGGTTCCAAAGACCGGAGCGCTAACCAATTGGCAATCAAGCAGCTATGGGTACAGGAGTTAAGGTCTATGTAATAATCTTTATTTTTATAATATTTATTGCCAAAAACAAGTTCCTTTTCAAAGTTGCGCTGAACACAGTAGATGTGGTTGCTGCTAGATAATGCCTTAAAATCTGCATGCTTGTTAAGACCAATAAATATTTGCGAAAAAAATTTTGAAACATGAATAGTAAAAAAAAAAAAAAAAACAATAAATAAAAAATTTGATTAACTTTTGCAGGTTTTGTTTACTAACAGGTTTTTTTATGAAGAAATAAATAAAATATATGCCAGGTAATGTTCGATTTTATTTTTTCTCTTATGAGGTCTATAGTAACAATTTAGTCAAATTACATTGAATATGTGAGTACAGGTTTTCATAAGTCTATATATCGCTGAAAATACAGTTACGTGTGTAACAATATTTAACAATTTTCCTATATCATCCAACAGTTTTTACTTACTTTTAGGCATAAGAAAATATAGTTTGAAAATTATATGTACTATATTTTGGGCACAAATATAAAAACAGGTAAATATTCACCCACAAATTCTACTAAAAACGCAGGTTTGGTTTGTAGCTCTACAGTCAATTTTTCGTACACTTTAGGTTAATTAGAACCGGGACCTACAGTTTAACATGTATCCCAAACCAGTGACAAAACATCCATGCCCCGGTCAGGATTCGATACCAAAGGTCAGAGCGCTAGCCAATTGGCCATCAAGCCGCTACCAAAAAACATAGGAGAATTTAAAAACATTGTACCCATAAGATTTTTTTGTGACATTAAAAGAATAAATTTTAATATAAGTAAAACATTTCAGTAGTAGCTACAGAAGCGATAATTTTAGAATGCAATAAAATGAAAGATGGGAAACAAACATGAAACATAAAACAATTTACCTCCATTTTAAAAATGATCTTATGCGAAATAAAACAAGCAACTTAATAGTTATTTGCATTTATTTATTCATGAACTATAAAATTTGTAAAAAGGTTTTTTTTTTTTTTTTTTTTTTTTTTGTACATTTAAGGTTACGCTTAAGGTATTACGTAAGTTTAAAACTAGCTCCTTAACAAGGAAGTTGCAACACCAAGAAGGAAAAGTTTTATGACATTGAAATTTACAAAACGATTGATATGTTAGAAGACACGTTGAAAGCTTAGTTTATTCAATACCCAGTATATCCCTTGTGATAAAATACAATCCTTTACACATCTAGGCACGCAACAATGAAATATTTAATGATATTTCAGAAAAATATTCTGTCGTGCTGAATTCACTTTCAAACAAACACATACTAAATAATCAATAAAAAATACATTTGTTATTTTATGTTAATGATGCAAATCCTTTGCAGGTGATTCCCTTTCAGTAGCCCACCAATGTAGTCCAATACAAGCTTAATGGAAGAAATGTCGGTGGGCACACATGGTC
The DNA here is from genome assembly GCA_021605095.1 of Caerostris extrusa. NCBI lineage: Eukaryota > Metazoa > Arthropoda > Arachnida > Araneae > Araneidae > Caerostris > Caerostris extrusa. The sequence continues at coordinate 3,160 of BPLR01013209.1, read as the reverse complement.
AAGGTAACATACCCAGATCCCGTAAGCTGTTTAAGAATAGTACAAAACAACGTTGCAGTTTGTCGATAGCTTGCTAAAAAATAGTTCCAGTATCAACTTTGACAAATTGCAGTACCACTAGGGTAAATGATGAAATCAATATAATGCACAGTAGTTAATGTACCTGAAATGAAGATTAGAGGGATCCTCGTACCATATATAATGCCACCCCACACCATAACTCCAAATATAGGATCGTCATGACGTTTCCTGGGGTGAAAAGGTATGTTTATGGTGTGGGCCTCATGGTTTATGGTGTTGGCAGACATCAATGAACGTCCTAGACTTGGAAGTGTCTGATTCCGCTCTCAATAGAAATCACCACCAGCGAATCTAATAATGAAACAATCAATCCGTTGTATGGTGCCCATGGTTTCCAAACCAATTTGTGCAGACATCTTTCCCTGACATTTGAATCCGTTTTATTCCGCTTACAGTAGTGAAGGGGGATCACCACGAGCGAATCTAATAATGAAACAATAAATCGTGAGGTTTACCTTTATGTACTTTTTCTGCGATTCGAATCGTTGTTAATGTCGCGATCAAAGAGCTGCGTTACTATTGTAGCAATCACACAACGTTATGATGGTGTGTCGATTGTCCCATTGAGAAATATAGCAGCAATAAACCAATGTCTTTCAGTTCAAATACTCTTGATCTTTCCGGTTTGTTACAAGTGATGATGGTACAAAGATGGCCAAAAGCGAGAATTGAGCAAAATTTTTAGTATACTTTTCTGAAATTCAGTTTTAATAGGATATAAAAGTTAGCTATCGATCAGTCAATTATGCCACTGAAGCATTTCCCGAGCATTTGAAACTTTAATTATTTAAAAAAATTTCACGTGTCGACTGACGCTGATTAATAACACTTTTAGTTTTTGGTGATGTGATTTCATTATCGCATGAGTGTATAAATTATCAATAAAAAAATCATTTATTATTTCATGTTTTTTGAAGAATTTACTAATGTTATTACGCGAAAAAGAAAAATGATGTTATGTTGACCACCAGTGCTCAACTTTTAATTATCTTGGGTAGTATTTGGAAGGGAAAAATTGCCTTTGAAAATAAGGCAATTTTAAAAAAGTAATTGTTCCCAGTTTGTCAAAAATCCGGCGGAAAATGGAACATATATTGAGAGGAAATCTTTGTAGTTCGAAAACACTGAAATTATTATATTACAAAGCAAAAGCATCCATAGAACATTGACATATAGCGAAAGTGTCTCCTAATTTTCTTTTCATGTCGGGTAAGTGATTGTCCCACTGAGGGCTATAACTTTAGATGAAAATTAAAATAGCTGAAATAAAAAAAAAAAAAAAAAAAATTATATATATATATATCTCTTTTAAAAGGAAAAGGAGGAGACAAAGTTAAAAGTTTGAGAATCAATGGTGTGGAAAATATAAGAGTAAGAAATACAAACTTAAAATATCACCAATGTGACTTTCGATGGAGACGACGACTTTGACAAGTTACAAAATTTGTTGATATAACTGTTGAATGAGAAATACAGTAGCTATTGTTAGTCAGTTAGAAATCTTTTAAAATCTTGCCAAATTGAAATCTTGCAATTACACACATGCAATATCTATTAATGTCTCTGTGTCATCTACAAAGTGCGATTTATTTTTATCACCAATGCATACAGGTCAGACTGAACCAAGTGATAAACAATGGCTGAGTGTAACCTATGTGTGAAAAAAAAATTGGTAGGGATAGTTGGCCAAAACAAACAGATTAAACCAGACAGAGAAAGAACAGAGAATTCGTAATTAGGAAAAGGTCAAGTTGAAAGTTCTGGTTTTACAGGAGAATAGATTGAAAAGCTATTAATATTTTTTTTTCGAATTAATAAGCATTTTTAAATAGTAAGGTATCAAAAATTACGAATATTTATAATACAAACACACACAAAAAAAAGGCTGATTTTTAACGTTTCAAAATTTATTTTTCGTCGATTTAGAATTATTTTTGTGTTATTACTATTTTGTAAAGTCATAAAAAAAAAATACATTTTTATAATATTTAATAGATTTTTTAATCAACAATAAAAAAGAAATTTTATCTTAAAAAAATGAATTATTGCAATATCTATATTCACTAAAAATTTATCACATGCATTTAAAATAATCCATTTTCAGGACAGGAGTAAAATAACTTCTATTTACTCGTTTTGTTTGAGCATTTTTACATATCACTCCGTTTCGAGGGCTTCGGTAGAAAATTTAAAATAAATAATTTTTATTGTCCATTATTAACTAATCAAAGTCTATATAAGAATTTGACTATAGAAAAAAACAAAATTGAATAATTAATTCCACTATGACAAAATAAAGAGTTCAGAATGTGAGAAATAAATTTTAAAACCTATTAATGTAAACGTATAAGGCAAACAACAAAGCTATTAATAAAAAAAAAAAAAATATCAAAATTTTCCATTATGAATTCCAGAATATTTCTCAAAATAAAATTATGATTTTCCAATTTCTTCAAAATAATTTTCTTCGAACTCATTCTTTTTAATGAAAAGCAAACGCAAAACAATTTGATTTATTTTAAACAATTTCTATTTAATCAGAAACTCTCGTTCCTTCAAATATTTTCTTCAAACTCATTCGGTTTAATGAAGAAAGCAGACGATTATTTAAACAATTTATTATCAAGAAACTCTCGCGTTTCCTTCAAATATTTTCTTCAAACTCATTCTAGTTTAATGAAAAAAAGCAGACGATTATTTAAAAAACAATTTATTATCAGAAACTCTCGTTTCCTTCAAATATTTTCTTCTGAACTCATTCTATTTTAATGGAGCTAGAAAAAGCTCTAGTTATTTAAAACAAATGATTATCAGAACCTTTTTTTTTTTTAATCATTATTTCAAAAAAACAATTTATTGAACCCACCCAATGAAAAAATGATCAAACTCCAGAAACATCATTGCACATTATATTTATTGATAGTTTTTTACATTTGAATTATGATATGAAAATAAATTATTTATTTATAGCTGCTAAATTTTTTTTTGCACTGAACTATTTTTGTATAGAGCTCTTGTCCTTGAGCTATTCACTTCTCATGGCAAAATGATTAATTCGAAATTGATCTACAACTTCTTT